>JAODVN010208646.1:0-12092 GCA_025434125.1 Chologaster cornuta
ATTAACTATGTCTGAAGTCGGAACATCCAAGTTCCGAGGTATGCTTGAACACAGCATTATATAACAATTGAAAATGTCAATTTTATCTACTTAATAAAGAGCTACTAGACCACACAAATGAAACATAATTTACAGATCTGAGCTCTTCAAAGATTCTACACTGCACGTTTTATGTTGTAATAGTGTTTTCAGCATTCATTTTGAGAGGTTCTAAAATGTACAAATTCCATTCTAACATTATTTTTTCTGCTTTACTCTTCATGTCTTCATTGTTATTAACACATTGCCCTGTGAATGACTTCCGTATGAAGGTGCCAAACAAATAACCATATCTTACAAAGCGGTGACATGCTGATAAAAGGCAACTGGGCAGGTTGAATGAGATGATGTTAATTAATTAGAGACCCTGTTGACGTGCGATGAGCTTGCCTGTCATGACAATTTCAGACTTGTATTTGTGATGTGGGTGAGGTTAGAAGGTGACCATAGATAAACGTGGTTATTTGAGTATGAAAAAGCCTGAGACACTAATGTGTCAACCTAAAACGATGCCATCCATCGCTACAGCGCAAGCTCCATTCATGTTTGATTCACACCGACTGACATGCCCTTTGTTCCTTCCTGTCAACTGGCCTAAAAAAGTTAACAATGGATTCTCCCGTAAACACTCAGTGGAGAGCCAAAGCAGATGCCCCTCCCTCCACTCGTCCAGCCAAAGCTGTTCCTGCTTCAATTACACAGACCACGTGTGAATAAAAGAGGGCACGGCATGAGTCAGTAGGCCGGTGAGGTCAGTGCACCTGTGTTAGGAGGATGTTGTGAATTATAATGTTAGCAATGCAATCAGTGGATCTGAGCCAGAAGTTGGCCAACGCTTCAAGGGCAAACGAAACACCAAGGGCAAATGAAACAACTGGACCTCCACAGCAAAATTAGGCTTTCAGTATTGATAGATTAGGGTAGCGTGAAGCTCTACACTTTCTTCCCTTTTACCTCTATTTGTCTGCTACTCTTCCAGACGTTCAGTACATAGACTCCTGCCACCTCTACACCAACTATCGTGCTAGTCTAGATGTTTTACTGTAGAGAAGGTCAATATGAACTGCCCTAACTGACGAGGAAAACCACCGTTTTCATTTTGGAGCCTTAAAAACCTAAAGACTTTTTGAATCATTTTCCCCACAGAAACAAATCATATCATATGCTTGTGTGTCCACCTGCTGTTACATTGAAATACGAAGGTGAAATAAGTGCTCTGGAGCAGAGTGTGACAAAGTAAAAATCGATGGCAACACGATGACTTGCCAGGGACTCTTGGGTGAGTCCGCCATGGAAACATGTTTGTTTACCCATAGATTGTAAAGGATAGCTGTAGGGCCCCTGAGATACGAACAACTTTTTCATATATTCCTTTAATTATTCCCATCCTCCTTCCTTCTAGGATGTTTTCATGATTAGTCTGTACTTGCAAGGCCTTATTTGTATCTCAGATGTGTGCTTCGTCTTATCAATCTAACAATGCATTGTCCTGTAGTCCCAGATCATTTGTATTGATCGCACAGTGTTATTAAAGATTGGCTCTGCCTGGTAGCTAATTTAATCAGTTCCGTGAACTAACTTAAGGCGGGCAACACACATATTGGGTGATCAGTAACCATGGTGGTGTGTACACTTACGGCTGTACATGCAAACAGCGGACAGTAGATGCCTTGACAGGAGGTGTGCCTTGCGGCCAGACAGATGGGGGTTAGTATGTACATTCCAGGTGTACTGTAAACCGAGAGGCAAACTTTAAATAAGACGCCATGCTCCATTGGCAGGGAACAGTGATACTTGTCTGCGCTTCTTGGCACCAACATGGCAGTAAAAGCAGTGCCTCAACCCAAGCTCAATCTTCAAACCCCATCTCTTATTCACACAGAGCCCGTAAGGAGACTCTAGCTCTAAAAACCTAACTATAGGTCTCACACTAATCGAAAACAGCCACGAATCACCGTGCACCATTGAGAACCATTTTACAAGCATTCCTGACCATTACAGCTGTATGAAGTATGTCCGAAATAACTCAATTATTTATCTCACATTCCTAAAATATTAATAAAACAATAGCATATTCTTATTCTGGACCATATGTCTTCTGACAGACCTATTTGGAGGATATCTTGTTCTGTGCCTGTTTAATGACTCTAATGTATGTTTGGCAGCTGGAAAAGCCACATAATTTGACTCCACAATTTCCATTCACATTTAGAACAATATATCTTTATTTACTGGGCAAGCAATTAGCAAGGGGTGAGAATGTGGCATTTGTCTAACTAATACTGTCACTGAACAAAAACAAAATGAGAAAGATATCGTAGGCCATTTGATAGGTGGCATCTGTGGGTGGCATATGTGATTCTCAGAGATACAGTAAGTAACTATCTAAAATCATTTTACCACAACGAAGGGTTCAGGGTGCAAATAGTAATGTGCAAAAATAATAGTTGTTCCTAGATTATATTGTTGTAATGTAATTGTTAGAAGCCAAAATTGAAATCACGATTAAATTCAGTTCAACCTGTTTAGATTAACCAAAACTAGACTAACTTCAGATAGAGGTTAAGTGTGTAAACCTTTTATAGAAATCAATGAGATTATTTGGGAGAGCACCAGTAACATAGTATCAAAGCAGGTAATAGGTTTCATTGTCACCGTCGCCTACAGCAAACTTCAGTAAATAATGTCATTCTAGGTTTACTAAGCTAGGCACAAAAAAACACACAAAGGATAATGTGCTTTCTTAGCTGAAATGCCAATTAGTTTTGTGTGGGTAGTGTTGCCAGAGCTATGCCTATCACAACACCAGCAATCAAATATCATTACCAAATGCCTACCGCTTTGAATCCCACTCATGTTTATCCAGAGTCATTTCCATTTAGAAAAGCAATTGGAAAATGTCCTGTGGCGCAATTGAGTGAAGTGATGGCAATGCCATGTCAGAATGAGAAACACTGGCAGAGGTATGTAGAAAATGCTTCGATGAGGAACAAGCAGATGATATATGACGGTCATAATGATTTGGCTCTGTGCAGGTTGACTGCTGTAGGCTCACAACACCGTAAGGACTTCCCAAGGCCACCGAGTGGGAAGATGTTGATGTTTTTGTTCTGCATGTGTGTCCGTGGAAGCAGCCTGTCTGGAGGTGAGAACCGCACTCCCATTAAAGTTCTATTATGAATGCATCTCCCGCAGAGCGCCCGGTTCATACATAAGTAAATATAATAAACACAATCATATTTAAATGAGGGAGAGAACATGAGGAGGGGGGAGCAGACAGATGGCTTGGAGGCTTAGGAGGAAGGCCGATTTGCATGCTTGGTCTATTCCCCGTCGCTGGCCGCCATACATAATTCATCCATTTTATTGACTGCCGGGAAATTCTATTAGGTGATCGAGTGATACTCTCCCAAGAACAAAAGCTGGCTGTTCTTTTCATGAGTGTCGCCCGGAACCAGCATGTACAGCCAAACCAAACTGTGCAGCTAAATTCAAAGGCCAATCTTTCACTGCATACTGAGGACTTGAGGATGCTATTGATGAAACATGGTTATCTGAAAAGGAATGTATCCAAAGAGGCTTCCAGAGGTGTCTATAGTCTATCATGCTACTTCTGAGGGTTAAATG
Organism: Chologaster cornuta; assembly: GCA_025434125.1. Taxonomy (NCBI): domain Eukaryota; kingdom Metazoa; phylum Chordata; class Actinopteri; order Percopsiformes; family Amblyopsidae; genus Chologaster; species Chologaster cornuta. Next base: position 3,667 of record JAODVN010208646.1, read on the forward strand.
GATGCACAAGGAGCTTGGCCACTTGGCCTCTTATATAGCTACATGTAGTGTAAGTGAATGTGACAATTAGTCACAAGTCATGACCCTGTTCAGAATTTCACTTATTAATAAGTATTAATAATACTTAGTTGAAAAAGAAGGTGAATCTCCAACACTAGAGGGCTCTGAGGATATTGCTCCCAGTACATTTTAGAATTGGAAGGCTTCTTGAATAACTGATACACCTCAGTCTACAGTATATAGAGCTGAAACACTACTCACTACTTGATAAATGCTTTGACGTTAATGGATGAATGGAAATATGAGACCGACATGGTCTCATTAAAAGGGCAGTAAGCAAGTCACCGGCTCTGACACATCCACAAACCTCCCTCTCATCTCTTGAGCTCTGCCGTCGCCACTTTAAAGGACATGGTTTGCGCCGTGTTCGGCTCCAAAGACCAATTAGGAGCTCCGCAGAGTCACCCTCCTCCTTCCATTGCTCCGCCAACCCCTGACACACCACTCTAATTACAAACTGACACCAGCGTCCCTCAAAGCTTGGAGAACACACGAGGCTCTCAGGAGAACAGCAAGCTCTGTGGCAATTTGTTTGCATTTTGTCCTGAAACTGACAGTGTCATACAGTATAACACTTGTGGGTATTTATTTACCACACCTTTGTGTTGGCACTGGCAGAAATACAGATATGAGCTGTGCTGGTGTCAATAGGGTGATGGGTTGCCGACGGTCAGAGCATAGGTCCAATGGATGATAACGAGTGTTGGCAAGCGAGATTACATTCAATGGTGAAATTGTCTGTAGCAATCAGTTTCACCAGACCACATGCAACTAGAAAATGTATTGTGTAATGACATCATATTTGGTCTTCCAGATGATGGTAATCCACCGTTATGCACTTTGTAGCCATAACAACATTGTCCAGCACTCTTCAGCTGTGATTCACTTAGTTCGACATTCATGAAAACCGGGTTGATTACCCCTGGGCCATTTTGTCCATAATCAATAATGTCACCTTGCGGAAACAATGGAGCGTGACTGCTAGGCACCTCTAACAAAAACAAACAAACAGTGTTATATAATACAATTTAAATTGTATATGTAATCTTTCTGACAATGGTTACTTCACGAGATTGCACCATTGTTCAGTTTTAACCTTGTGTCACATGACACACGCTAACAGCATTTGTCATGAACATCCATTAACACTCTTAACAATATGTGAAGAACTTGAAAACTTGAGCCAAGCACGTGCTTACCAATGGAGGCACTATGGCACCCTAGGGGAAGATATGGACTCCTGGAGGCATTATGTAATTAATACAAGATACTTTAAAAGACCCTATTATCCAGTTTCCACTGACAGTTAGGGGTACTCTCTTAACTCAAGTTAAGAACACGGGTAGAGATAGGTTCCTCTGGTGGGAGCTACATACTGAGTTAGATAACAGACGTTCTCTTAGATAATACATTGGAGCCTCCAGGTTTTAGATGCAGTGACCCCACATTTAATTCTACTGAGGGCTGACATCCTTTCCTCCCTCTACTACAGTATAGAAATTGAGATGAATGGGCCCTTTTCAAAATAGTCTTACATGGCCCTAAAGGCAGGTCCAATTTTTTTTGGGCAGCTAGTCTGAGCTAATAAGAGCCGGCGCAGTGAAAGTGTCTTCCCTTGGCTTCTCGCATGTGGACATCCCCAGCGCTGGAGACTTGGGAGCCCTGTCTCCCAGCAGAATGCACCACCACTTGGTGCAGAAGTGGCACCATGGCACAAACACATTCGGCAGCAGGTGCCAGCACTTGAAGTGCTTGCATTCAAGGCCGCTGGCAGAGGGCACAATGGAGCCGTAGACTAGCTGTCCAGAAGCCGAAGGGGTTGAGGGCGACCCACCAATAAACACTCACACATGCACTGTACTGCTCTGACAGGAATGGCCAAATGATCTGTGCCAAATGACTGATAAGCGAAGCTGACTGGCAGATGTGTTTACCTTGAGGTAAATTGCTTTCACTCCACTGAATGAGAAATAGACTTTCCCTCATTCTGTTTTGCTAACGTTTACATGCTCAGCGATCATTCACCAAGCCAGGTTGATTCAGGCCACTGGTCCTCTGAGCTATCTTTTGAATTGTATGTACGCATTTTAATTTTTAATCATTGATACTCTCACGTCTTCATTTCACTTTCTTAAATAACACTTCACCTATGGAATTATTAAATGATGTAAACCGGATTAGAAACAGGGTTTTATTTTTCTTGCATTAAATGTGGAGTCAGCGATTTGGGAGAAAGTCATTTTCCTTCAATGCTTCTAACACCTCGAACAAAACCTCCCTCAGAAGCTCCGGCCCACACACATTGATCACCATTGCCAAGGCTATGGTGCTGGGCGGTCTGCACCACTTTGTTTGAGAGTCAAAGTTGTGTAGAAACACCTTATTGTCTTTTCAGCGCACAGCTATCTGCATTTGACATGCATACAGATTACAATAGCTGACCCCAGCTTCACTCGGGGGAGTGTTTGTGTGAGGGTGAGGTGCAGGTGGATCTCACCTCTCTTCCAGCTGCTCGTCTCCAAACATCCAGCGGACGTACGGGGCAGGGTAGCCCGCCACCACGCACGGCAGCAGCACGGTGGTCCCTACCAACTTGGCCACCGGCGCCGGCTGCACCAAGAACGCCATCTTCTGCTCCTCTCCCGTTTCTGTAGGGGGAAGGAGAGGGTCAGGCGCGGGGGTGAGGCCGGTGAGGCTGAACAGCAGCCCTCTACTTAACGCGTCATCCGTCTTGTAACAGTCAAAAGAGCGCAGGCCCGAGGGGAGGGCAGTCTGCGCCCGACACCTAACCAAGGGGGGCGGTGACTGATGTCCATGTTGACGGCCTGAACTGGCGTGACCTTTCAACCAGGGTTTAAAGTGATCCCCCCCTCTATCCAGCTGTAACTGACTGCATGGCTGGTGTCCAGCATTGACCGGGGAGGTACTGGGTCAGGGTATGGCTTCTGTGACCCCGCCCCCCCTTCTCCCAGACAGGAAGAGGCGAGGTGCGCTGGTTTAAAGAGTAAACACAGGCCTCGGTTCACAACAGTTCAAAGCTACACCTGCAATCAATAGAGGTATGCATAGATCAGGCTGCACATCTCAGACCTAGTCCCCCCCCTCCACACCTCAACGCAACCTCACAATTTAATTTCTCACCAAGTTGATTCATCTCAACTTCAAAAGAACCCAAATGAAAACAAATGTATTCCTGTACCGAGTACATCTGGTAGCCTTTCTGCGTGTCTGTGTTTAGGTTCAAGCATGTAACTGTATACACACACACATTCTTGGGGGAGACATATATAAAGGCCCCCACAGCGGCCTTGTTGGAGCTGATTTACAACCTCCAATATCTCCCCTGCTCTGGCAGGGGCCTGATTCCTAACAACTCAGTAAATAAAACGTATAGTGGGTTTAGACCGGCAATGCCGCCACAATGGAATTCAGACCCACTCTGTGCTACTACTGAGTTACTACAGAGTAACTATGGGCTGGCTGACGGCCCCATTGGGAGCGCTGCCTCTCCCTTTGTCATTCAGCAGCAATCCTTGAGGTCAGGTCAGCGTCATGTGGTTATGTGTTGAAACGCTGAGGTCATGAGTGAAGGGAAGGCCACACTGTGCTGGAATTAAATGACACCATTACTCCGGCCTCTTTTTAAATGTACTATAGCAACAGATTCAGTGTGGTGTAATAGCTCCACATGCTAGACGTGATTAGCTATACACAACAGGTGACAATGGAAGAAATGGAAGTGGGTTGACAGTAAAAACTAAACACACGTATTAATAATTAGTATGAATAATTTTCTGAATAATTTCCAAGAGCAGGCAATAGCAACGATTTAACAAAAAATCAATACTGCGTTAAATTCACGGTTCCAACTGTAAATCAAATGACCTGACAGTCTGACCTTCTCCTGACATTTATTTACAATTAGACTTCCCATGACCTGAACTGAACTGAAAAACTGTGTAAAAGGGACACTCAAACTGCATAAGCAAACTGAATATGAATAATTATGTGTAGTTACATTCTGACCAATCATTTAATAATCAAAAAAGCGTCCAATAACATTTTGATGAACGGCAACTAAAAACTAAAATGTTAACATGCTACAAACAAAATTCCTTTATATCCCATTAAATCAACCCAAACAATATTAACATTTTTGGACATTCTATATATGAATATGTCTGGAATGTCCTATGTTCCATGTCTGGAATGTCCAAAAATGCTTGACCAGGAAGATCCCTGCAAAGCTATTTCTAATGAGGAGCTAAATCCTTTTGTCTCAGTCTCTAAGGCACTCTAAGCTCTTCGTCTTCATGGTATGTGTTGGTATCTCACCTGGCACTATGCGTAGCTGAGCCTCCTCGCTGGCCTTAGCCTGGCCCACGTTCTCCACCACACAGCGGTAGAGGCCGGCGTCGGCCTCTGTGGCGTTGCTGAGCGCCAGGGCTCCACTAGGCAGCTGGGCCAGCCTGGAGTTCAGCTCCAGGGGCTGTCGCTCCTTCTCCCAGCGGATGAAGGGCACAAGGTCTGGGTTGACGTCGCACGGCACCACGTGGCTGCTGCCGACACGGGCGCTGGCCGGGGCCGGCTGGCTGCTGAACCGGGGGAGCCCTGCAGGAAAGACAGCCGTTAGGAGGCGGTCACGAGGCACTAGGTGAGACATGTCCCTGAAGAAGAACACTTCCACTGCTTGTTCAGGCCTGTGGCAGTACCGTACTACTCTGAACCAATGTGCTGTGAATGAAAGAGTGCAGAAATGTAGTAATGTAATGTAGTAATGCCAGTAAGAGCAATGTCGCTATGGAAAAATTCACTCACTCTTAGACAGGCCCAGGACAGTGCTTCTGTGTGTGTGTGTGTGTGTGTGTTAGCGCGCACGCAACACTATCTGCGACGATGACAGGGGGGTCTTATCTGAATATGTGAGCCAACACAGTGCAGGAGGCCAGCACGTCAACAGCTCCCTACTCCCTCCCCCGTCACACGCGCAGGCAGACCCTCGTCCACCCACGTTGGTGTAGAGCAATCCCCTCCTGGACGGCGGACGTTAATTTGCCATGGGGAGAAACACAGCGCTAATTACAAAAAGCTGGGTCGACAGGGTGTGTGTGTGTGTGTGTGTGTGTGTGTGTTGCGCCTCCCTCCGCTTTCGTCTCGACGCAAAAATAATTATTTCCTGCGTATGTAGCCATTGATCTGAAACCAACAGTGTGCGGACCCCGCGCTCGCTGCCACACCCACCATGGTCAATTAAAAAGAACTTAGGCCGTACAGGCTGCGAATGGGAGACTCCGCATTTGTTAGCGAAACGGACGGCTTGTTTCTCTGAAGGAGGAAAGCCACTCCATCTGCAATGAGCGCCGCCCTGTTATTACCACGGAAGGCCTCTCAAGTGTTTGATTTGGCTGCAGTCTTTTCCTCGGCAATCTACTGCGTGCGCGTGTGTGCGCGTGCGCGACAAAAAAAAAGCGTGAGGAAGAAAGAGCAGAGCGTTAACAGTGTGTACACGCAGTGTCAACCCCTGTTCCCACACACACAGGATCTGTTGTTGAAGACCGGGTTGTAAGCCAGCTCCCATGTAAATGTTAAATGGGCGCATTCATATAGCGCTTTACAGTATTTGGTACTGGTATATACACAGGTAGGTCAGCACCGGGGTTTGAACCAACGACCTTCCGGTTGGAAACCCCCAGACCACTAGACCATCCTGCCGCATGTCCCTCTCTGCCCAACTCTCTTGGCTACAGACAGCTCTTCAAGTCCCCTCTGCGACAGGCTCTGGGGGGAGTCGGACTTTAAAATAAGCCCAGAACAGCTAGAGGGCCCAGCTCTCAGACTGTGAAACACTGAGACCACTGTTCCTCACTCTCTTACACACTTTTCCTTCACACACACACACACTGAGCTCAGCTCACACTGCACACATTGTGCAGAAGCAGTGTCCGCCAAAGGAAAGCGAGCGCTACTCATACAAAACAAAGACGAAACGCAGCAGCCCTTGTGGCTCTATGCCCGGCAGTGCCAATCTGATGGAGACAAACTGGAGCGCACTGATGGGCTTTATACGGAAACCTTATTACTGCTGTGTCAAGCAGATGTACAGCGATGGGAGCCATTATGTTCATGGAGCAGAACACGCCCTTGAACAACAGTTTGGTTTTGGATGCAGACAGATGGACAATTATACTGAAGATAAACGTACATGCTGTGTATGTATTGTATACAGCCCATATGGAAAGGCTGAAGGCTCACGATGATGAACATTGAATGCAGTTACAACAGTGAAGGGGGGGGGGGAGATCAAGCTTCAGCAAAAGACAAACTAAAAGAAGAGAAGATGTTGATTGATTTTATATTCCTCATTTCTTGTCTCAGAGACATTCTAGAGCTCAGCTTGCACTTGGCTCTGCTCTGGCAACACATTGGCTGTTCCTTTGTTCTTATAGCCTCATCTCACCAGCCTGAGTTCATCGTTTGTGTGTGTGTGTGTGTGCACGCGCACATGGCTGGCCATCGTGTTTTAGCACATTAGCGCTGGGACAGGGAGAAGCATTATAGATGGGAAATGCTGAGCAGCGCGTTGGTGCTAATGCCATCCACTCCAATTAATCACAATTCTACATTTAATCGAGCGGGTGGGCGCTTTATTTTCCACACCCCTGCGCTGTGCCATCTATTGGACTGGGGCTGCACTGCCATTGGTTGATGAAACTCTGATGATGGCCAGAGATACTGTCATGAAAAAGAAAGTACACCCTCTGTATGCTATGGTTTTACATATCAGGATATAAAAACAATAGTCTGTTCTTTAGCAGGTCTAAATATTTGGCAAACAACCTCAGATGAACAACACTACATGACACTTTACACTGTGTCATGATATATTTAACAAACATTAAGCAAAAATTAAGAGCCATGTGTGAAAAACTAAGTACACCTTATTATTCAATAGCTCGTTGAACCATTTTGTGTATTATTATTACTTTTTGCATGACCCAAAACCAGGCAAGCTTTAACTGTCAGACAGACGGCATGGCATTTGAAGGAGTTCATGGTTGACTCAATGACTGCAAGGTTCCCAGGTCCTGTGGCTGCAAAGCCTAAATCATCACCCATCCACCACCGTGCTTGACAGTTGGTATGAGGTGCTTGTGATGATATACTTTTATGTTTATAGCCAAATGTGGCGCAGTGCATTATGGTGAAACATCTCCACTTTGGTCTTGTCTGTCCAAAGAATATTGTTCCAGAAGTCTTGAGGTTTGTTCAGATGAAACTTTGCAAACCTAAGCCATGCTGCAATGTTCTTTGCAGAGAGAATAGGCTTTCTGCTGTCAACCCATTCAAACAAACAATTTTTGTTCAGTCTTTTTCTAATTGTACTGCCATTCACTTTAACATTTAACATGATAACTGGGGCCTGTAAAGTCTGTAAAGAGATGCAACTATTGGATTCTTTGCAATTACTCTGAGAATTGCACAGTCTGACCTTGGGCTGAATTTGATGACACATCCACTCCTGGGACGATTGACAGTATTCTTGAATGCTTTCCACTTTTGAGTAAACTTTCTCACTGTAGAATGATGGTTGTTTGGAAATAGCCTTCCCAGATTGATAAGCAGCAATAATTGCTGATGTCTTTCCTTTTTGGCATTTGTTAACACACACACACACACACACACACACACCTGCATTCTCCAGACCAGCAAACTGATATAACCTGTTTTTATAGAGGTGGTCACACTTGTTGATAATCAATAAATCAATAGCATTTGATTAGCATCTTAGCAATTGAATTCCTATGGAGGGCTTACTTCTTTTTTCACACATGGCTTTTCCATTTTGGCTTTATGTTTGCTAAATAAATCATGACATGGTCTAATGTGTCATGTGTTGTTGTTTGTCTAAGGATATATTTTGTCACATTTTTAGACCTGCTAAAGAACAGATGATTGTTATGTCATGATATGCAAAACCATAGAATTAAAAGAGGGTGTACTTCCTTTTTTGCTTGACTGTAAATACTATAATAGTATTAATGGTTAAAAAGCCCAAACCATCAGATTGCTATTCACAAAACGTACACCTTGTATCTAAAGAAATATGACTGTATGGGTGAATGTTCTATAGACGAACACAAAAGTCTGCCATAAAATGTACAGTGTACTTCTATAGAAAGGTATTGGCATTGGCAGATTGAAGGGTTAACTCAAAACAAAGTGCCACTTTCCACAAAAAGCTGTGAACTGCTGTGAAAAAACTATATTCACTCTCAACGGATTTGTTTTACAGTACTGGTAATCATATGATGAAGGGAGGTACACCTTATCATGCTCATGTGATATACAAAACAACCCCCACAGAC
>JAODVN010208757.1:0-12092 GCA_025434125.1 Chologaster cornuta
CCCAGATAATCCATCCACCTCACAGGTGTGGCACATCAAGATGCAGACCAGACAGTATGAGTATTACACAGGTATGGCTTGGGATGGCCACAATAAAAGGCCAATCGAAAATGTGCTCTGCTGCACTTCGATTGGTGTAAAATGCTACTTAACTTTACAGCCTATTTTCTTCATTCATCATTATACTCATAGTAATCGGTCATAATGATCGATCATTGTCAAGTGTCAAGAAACCCATTAATTCAGTGAACAATTGTAATGTATGAAGTGGGTACAATGGCCTTTCTTGGAGGTGCTCAAGCATTCCCAAGCACCCCCCTAGCGCCGCCTATGTTGACCTGGCTCAAGTCTCAAACCAGGTCACGGGTCTGCATGTAGAATAGGCCTTGTCTTCAGTAGCACTATTACATGTCCAGTAGCACTATTGCCTGAAACATAGCATGTTGTTTAATAGCTTAACATTAAACCAAAGTCATGGACACCCTGTAAGTACTTCTTTTCATACTGCACGTCAAGTCACTTAAGTCACACCGTCTCGTTGCCTTTTTAATGAATTTTATTCAAATATTATCTCAGTTTCATTTGCTTTGCTTCCGCTCGACGAGGGCTTACACTTAAGTGGATTCAGATATCCCTCTAGAGAGCTTCTCTCTAGCTGAAATGGCAGCGTTAAGCCTGAAAGTGTCAAGATTAAAGCCATGTCTTGGTCTTTGTAGGCCCCGTACCTCTCAGCGAGCGAGTGAGGCGATGCAGGAAGAGGAGGATGAGGATGAAGGTCGTTCCCAGCAGGCTGGCTTGCTTACAGCTCTCTGGTGGCCTTTTATCTAGGGAGATTGCTTGCAGCTCTGCCCAGACCCAGCTCCCAGGGAGCACACAGTCCTGAGACCTGTGGCATTAATAAAGATAATGCTGTTTGGAATAATAACAGTCAATTCTGCCCAATGGCAAGAGACACAACACAGGCACAAGTGGAGAGGAATACAAAAGAAGCCAAGATGAAAGGCTGAGAGGTATTCACCTCCATCATCCCTCCACTCTTTCTCTTTCTCTCTTTCTCGTAGGAACTGATGTTACATACATGTTATGTATGTACTCCTCTGTGACACACACACACACACACACACACAACTCATTGTGATCCGGGGGTTATTTTTTCTGCCAGGATCACAGAGGGAGAGAGGTGACTTGCATTCATTAGGATTCACTTTTGCTTGCTTTTATTCAGTCTAGTATTATTTGTTTTGTTATTTCCCCCGTTCCCCTTCCAAACACACACACACACACACCATCTCGTCTGTAAGTGCACTGCAGTTTGACGAGCAGGTGGTCTCCTTCCAATCGCACAGTGCTTTCACGTCTCCAGCTGGGGGTCATGTCGGCCTAGGATCAGGGGAGCACGTCGGGACGGGGAGCAACTAGAGGAGGAGGAGATGAGGCGTGGGTCTCGGCGCGGGCCGCCTCAGCGATGCCCAGCCATCAGAAGGGCGCAGCGGGCCGGCTGAAAGAGTCATTTTGTTGCCAAAGCTCTCGGCTGTGCCCCAGAGGTCTTTTGTGCCGACCAGCCTGTGGGCTGAGATGGTTGGGCAGTAGAGGCCCCCTCTGCTCAGCAGGTAACGCATTGTGACCAGGGCGGTAAATAGTTACCGTCTCGGAACTTGCACCTTGTGGCAGGACAACAGAGCGAATAAAGGAATAGCGGGGATTAAACCTGAAGGGAGGCTATGCTTAGCTACGCTGCATGTACACACACACACACACACTCAGTGAGAGATTGAGACCTTTGACCGTCTGCCAATAAGACGCAGCGGAGCATTCTATCTAATGTCATTCAAGAGACAAAGCGATGTGGAGGCAGCGATGGCACAGCTAAAACAGGAGCTGACGTTTATTTTTGTCCTGCCGCTGCATACTTTCTCAAGTGCAGGAAACAGACCGCAAGGTGCAAATTGCTACCTGCTCTCAATGTTATTATCCTTGATCACAGTGTGGCTTGTTAACCCTGTCAGTACTGGGGTGAATTTATGGCCCATCTTAGTTTGATATTGGTACAAGCATTCCTCTGTGATAATTCCCATGGAGACAGCCAGCCAAGCAATCAATATACAGTATTGTCATTATGGAGCTAAACAGGTGTGTGTGTGTGTGTGTGTGTTTTTACTTTAAATAAAATAGAGTATGATTATCTGTTCCATAAAATCAACCTTGCCCCTTCAGTGGTTGTCATGGAGGTTTCACCAGCAATGATAAACAGCTACAGTAGGATTGGATCCAGACCCTGCTGGGTTCTTTCTAGAGGCCCGCAAACCGCACGCAACAGGAACGTTAAGTCATTTGTTTATTAATGACTGTATTTGCCCAGACCTAATCCCTGCACGGATTAGTCTTGATGTTGGTCCTCATCCCCACCTTTTTCCAGCCACTGACTTTTTCCATTGAAAGAGTTGCGCCTGTTCAATAAGTGTTTATGTATGTGTAAGCGCATATACCTGCACACACTGTATTCTATTTATATGTTCCCATCGACAGGCTGTTTACAATCAGGAAAGCTTGATACATATCCCCTGCCTGCCAGCCCCTCCCCAGTGAAACGGTAGGAAACATTCTGTGATTATGGCTGATGTTCTCTCCGGTGCCAGGCCAACTTCCTCTGCGTGGCGGTACGTGTGGCTGGAGGCCTATTGGGACCCAATGTTGGCTATGAAAGAGCGCCGTCCATACAGAAATGATTAATCAGAGGCCACCGACTCCCAGCCTGACATCACTGGCAGCGGAAACTTGTGATGTCATGATAGAGGAGAGAGAGCGGACAAGGTGCTGCTTACGTCTGTCCGGAGTGTGCTTCCACTGTTGGCTGAGTCACCTGGAGCAGAAGAAGGCTTGTGGGACGTAGGAGGGAGGGTTACCGGTGGGAGTTATCCAGCCTGACCTTTTTTAAGGAATTGATCCTGAACACGGCTTAGATGTGTTTTCCAGTTCGAGGACTCAGGCTCAGCACGTGCTCATTAACACGCCTTACGCTCACGGGATTGTGCGCTTACAGTATAGCATAGCTGACCCTAACCTTTCCCAGAGAGAATCTTATCTCACTACAGGGAACTGTGGGTCAGAGCAGATTTTCACACGTAATTTCTAATCGTTATAGTTAAACGCACAGTGTAGACATTAAAATGCTACTCGCCCCACACTCACCAAACTTTGGATGTGACTTGTGAGTGAATGTTAATCCCCTCCTTCTGCATTCCTGTTTTCCACGGAATAAGAAAGAAAGGTTTCACTCCCCGAACATGGAAGTAGTCCAGCTGAGTTACAGTCGAGCTTCACGGAGGGCTGCCTAATTGGCAGCGCTTGCTAAGTGTAGCCGCGCTCCACAGTGCGTGGCATCCTTACTGTCCCCTGCACCGAGTGCCTTCTTAGAGGTGTCCTGTAATTGGCTGCACACATATAGTCACAGTCTCCTGCTTTAAACAGCGTCCTGTTTGCCCTCATAGTCTCCAGGGGGCCAGAGCCACATATCTGTCATTAAGAGTCTCTCTGAAACACAAACCTGATATGCCGTCTTCTTCGTGTTTCTATACCATGGAAATGTGTTGCTGCCTATAAGCTTTTTGGAGGTCTAGTCCCTCCAAAGTAGATTCTACTACAGTATATGTAATAGAAAACCTAAATGCTCTTAACGTTCAACACCCGTTCATGTTCTACTAGCGACTAAGTGTTTAGGTCCTTCCCTCAGCAAGATTATGTGCAGGCCACCGCAGCCGTTGAGGAAAGGCCTCAAATCTGTTCACTATAGCGGGCCGGTGTGGACATGGCATCTTCAAGCCTCTTCCAGCCGGGCTGTCTCGACAGTGTTTCTGAAAGGCACTGGAGAGCTGTGATCCCACCATGGGGTATATGGCGGTGGCTCAGCACACAGTACGGTTACTCCCTTTTTTGTTTTAGGCCAAATGAGAAACACGTGCTTGTTGTGTGTAGGTACCGTAAAGGCCCACCATGGGAGAGGCTGTTTACCTCAGCCCCCAACGCCAACAGTTCCCTGCTTCACTGACCACTCCTGATTTCTCCTACCTTTGAGACATGCTAAGGTCGGGGGTGGAGTGGTGGCATTTTTGGACTAAACCAAATATGAAGGGGTGGAAACGTCTCCCGGCTTTGCACCTTGTAAATTCTTCTTTAGTGCCGACACTAGATGGTTAAAGCTGTATAATTATCATAGTAGCTAAATGTCTTCCCAGCATGCTGTAGGAAACCGTCCGGTCTAGGATGTAAAATTGGCACTTATTTCGTTATTCTTAGCAAGTTACCTGTACCAAGTCACTACACCATGAGCCATTTACTTATTCATCTATTTTATTAAGTTATTTTCAGATGAAAAGCATATGTCTCCTCTCTTGAGTAAAGACTGTTGTTTTGATGCTGCGCAACTAAGGGAACATGAATGAGAAAAGTGTTCAAGTGACCGTGAGGATAGGAAATGCACTCCATATGAAGATGGTAACATTGCTTATTTTACTGGTGTGTGTGTGTGTGTGTGTGTGTGTGTGTGTGCTGTACAGAGGTTTGCTAGCAAACACACAGGGTTCACATCTCAGGTCAAAGCATTAGCAATATGATAAGTGGTAAAGCATCATTTGCTTCTGTAGTTTTTCATTTGCCATTCAGTCTCTGTGTACTCATGTGAACAGGTTGTTCCGGTAGTGCCGGTTGGGGTTCAGCGACAGGCTCTGGTGACATGCACTACTCTCTGGTGACCGTCCTCCACAGGTGTGCCAGGTGATCAGAGGAGCAAACCAGAATGAGGATTTCCGTTTGGGAATGATTTTGGCCCCCCCGTTCTTCCTTTTCCTGGCCTCTTGTCAGAGCATCCATTGTCACACATGCTAGGGTGCTACCCTGTTTCTCGGCCAACAGGCCCCTCCATTGTTGGCCTTCTCTGATGTCGCAGGTGTTGTGAAGCGAGAGTGACCCGCTGAGTGAACCTCCGCGGGGCTGACGGAGGCCTCGAGCCCCCTCCCTGGACAGACGCTGGTGTCTTCTGCATTTCACCAGCACACGGTCACGCTGCACCGGGCACATGGAGGAGTAACACAGCAGAGGTTTATGCAAAATCAATCCCATCATATGAATCATATGAACCGTATGAAACCATGTCAGATGTGCTAAACGTCATGATGGAACTAGGAAAAGCACATAACATTCAGAGTGGATCACTTAAACCTGAACATAACCCGCTCTGGAGCGCGCTAAGACCGAGGTATCGGTTACCCCGGCAACGTCCTCTAAAAACCAAACCACCACAGTGAAAGCCAAAAAGCCAGGATTAAGCCCAGAGACACGGGGCCCCAAGTCTGTTTATGACTCAGATTTTGGTTTTTACTGTATTTAATAACATGACATGAAATGATTTATCATTTTCCAAGGCGGACGGAGGATTCCATGGACGTTTAATTTGCGGAGCTGACGAAGATGCAACGAATGTGCTCCTGCTGGCGATGTTATCTGTGCCGGTTGCTGGCCTGCTGGTTCAGGTTCCAGAGGGGCGTACAGTACAGTAGTTGGAGGGCCTTCTGATTAGCTGTGTAGCACACACTGTGGATGTGCTGTGTAGGCATGCAGACTTGTACTTCCTACAACCTGCTGGCATTGATTAAGCTGCCTAGTCTGCCGCCATGCAGCCGTAGCAGACTCCACCCAGTGCACTGTATTGCACATTCCCAGTTGTCAGGAGAGAGTGGAGATGTACGATTGGTTGTTATAGCGCTGCGATGTGTACACGCACATACTACACTATGGAGGAGGTTTAGAAGATAGCAAGCTCCGTGAATCACATTTGGATTCGATCGATTCTCTCACCTTTTCACTCGTGGCCTTGCCCACCTGTATGCACGGCTGGTTAATTATCTGCTCCTAAACTGAATGGACTAAAATCTATAATTTCCATACATGCTAAATACACTGAAACATGTTGCCACATGCGCTGACTCGGTTGTAGAGCTGCCAAACAGAAGTTTAGCCCTGCTAAAGAAGGCTTATCGCAGCTTTTGTGACATTCCAATGAGCAGTCCCTGACACATAATGGACGATGTTCTCTGTAAAGAACTAGGAACTATATTGAAATGCATTAATGATGGCCTGACATTGCACATGGACAATATAGCAGAGACAATGTTAAATGTGCTGCATGCAAGCATTACTTGATGTGTTAATATCATGTTGGTTTGGTTTGAATAGCATGCTGTTTGTACGGGCAAAATCTGATTTGTGTGTTCAGTATACTACGTGTGTGCGCGTATTCTGTGTGTGTACTGCATGTTTATTGTGTGTGTGTGTGTGTGTGTGTGTGGACCTTAGGCCATGGCTGTAAGTTTTTGTGTGGACTTCAGCTCAGATGTAATCTGATTTGCGGAAAGGAACGGGTCGTTTCACATGACTGGTTTCACCGAGCTCTGGAGCAGGTTTGTGCCAGTGTGTGTGTCCTTGAGTGGTGTGCATGTCTTTTGTGTGTGTGCGTGTGCGTGCCCGCATGTGTGTGTGTGTGCTTGTGCATTTGAAGCACAGTATATTCATTTCCTAAGGTGCACATAAGTAATTTGAGCATTTGTTGGGTGCATAGTGTGGTGGAACGGCAGAAATATTTGTTTTTCATGAAGGTGTTGAAGTTTGCTGTGTGATTGAAACACACGTTTATTTAGTTGCTGCGTTTGGTTTTAAAACAGATTTATTTGGTAAATGTCACATGAAAGTAAGGGTCCCAGCTAAATAGCTAACGATTATACATCTGGAAGAAAGTAAACCTTGCTTTGAGACTCAGATGCTGGGTTTGTTTGCAGCTTTCTGTTTACACGTCGCATATAATCAGAGTTTTATTTTGAACTAATAGACCATCAGAAATGTATCAAATAATTGAAATCATCTTTTAGCCCTCCAGGAAAAGTAGTGTGGATCAAGTCCTCTGAAAACCCAGCTTCTGAGTCCTCAGTGTTTTTCTTAAGCATTGTTGTTGATGTTTTCTGAGATGGGGATTCTCTTTTTTTTTTTTTTTTTATTCGTAGCATGTGATTTTCATTGGAGAGGGGCCGGGGAGCCCACTTTGGTAATCGCCAGTAAGCTTGTGCATGTGCGCACGTGTGTTGGTGTGTGTGTGTGTGTGTGTTTTATTTGCGATCATGTCATCTGGACAAATGCAGGTTGTTTTCAGTTCGGCTGTGGTCATCCCAATGCACAGGTGGAAGGCCATATAGGGGATGATGTCTGCGTGTGTGCGTTCGTATCCACGCGGACCCATGTACGTTTGCATGTTTGCCGTACATGTGCCGTATACTTGCTGTGATCTCACGCTGCACGTGGTTTTCTGAGGGTGTGCAGTGGGTCGATTGTTCTTTTGATTCCTCTGTGTGTGTAGGCTTAAGTGTGTGTGTGTGTGTGTGTGTGTGTGTGTGCGCGTGTGTGCGCGTGTGTGTGAGTGTGTGTGCGTGTGTGCGTGTGTGTGTGCGTGTGTGTGTGTGTGTGTCTACGCTTCCATCAGACCCATACAAGGGAGGATGCAGTGGTCAGTAAGCTAGGAACCCTCCAGGCGTGTCAGCAGGGGCAGTTCTTCATAAGGTGGTAATCTGGCCACACAAAGAATATAAGAAAAGCCCCTTCCCCTGAGCTAATCAAGAGCCGACCAGCCATCCCTCCTAGCATTACCTCATCTGCAGGCTTAGCCACATGGAGCACTAGTCTGCTGGCATTTGTGATAACTCACTTACATTAGTACGATAGTTCAGGGGGGGGGCATTGAAATATAAGAAGGGGTTTATTGAAATGGGACAAGCACACAGCTACCTATGTGCCTCGTGCCAGGGTAAGGTATTTTTTTTAAAGGGAGAGGATAGAAACAAAAACTTGACCATGTCCTCCAGAACGGCTGGGAAGCAATTTGCTGGTATTCAGTTTCTCTCCCTACCGTCCTGTTATTGCTGTTTTCCCCCTCAACTGCTCTGGACTTGAATGAAGGATCTTAGGTTTAGACTTTGTGTCACTTGGAAACAGTGCATTTGTTGCCACGGTAACAGGTCTGGGGACAGTGCAACTCAGAACCAAAGGATACCTTTGTTTGTGAGCGAGCGAAGAGGGACCGGAGCTGTCACTGTTCCAGAGAACAATGCTCGACTCGAGGAGCTCATTAAATCACATTCCTATTAGGAAACCTGCTGCACTTTGTGTGTTTTCTTGTTTTTGTTGTAACTAATAGTACCAACCTCAACCAGCCAGCCACATAAAGTGAGCATTTGAAAATGCAGATGGAAAACTTCCACAGTGGACAACCAGGTGTTGCGCACGGGGCTTGTGGCAGGGTGTGTTGTTGATGCAGGTTCAACCCGTTTTGTGTTAAAAGTACACTCCTAGCGCCAACCAGAACCCCCGTGTTCCAAGCCCATCTCACTGTTTATGTTTGAATTGCTGCTGTGTATGATGTATTGGGGGG
Organism: Chologaster cornuta; assembly: GCA_025434125.1. Taxonomy (NCBI): domain Eukaryota; kingdom Metazoa; phylum Chordata; class Actinopteri; order Percopsiformes; family Amblyopsidae; genus Chologaster; species Chologaster cornuta. Next base: position 8,468 of record JAODVN010208757.1, read on the forward strand.
AGAGGTAGAAACCTTTGTCGAGCTACTATGAGCTGTATGGGCCAAGTACAGAGCAATGCCAGCTTGTGGTTTCAAATGGTTTCTGTGTAACCCTTGTATTATCCACAAGGATCATTTTGTACAAAGACCAAGGAGTGTTTTATTGTTGTATTAATAATGGAAAAAATAAGGTTGACACTGAAATACACGTAAATACAGTGAGATTTTGTGTTTTCAAGCATGTATGTAGGCCAGCTGCCCTATAAAGTGTTACAATATGGTCAACAGGGAAACAGTTAACAAGGGAAATTGCCATTGTGAAACCATAGGAACCGATTGCTTGCAGAGGGTGCCATATATAGATACATGTAAGCTGGAGACTTTATGCCTCTTAGAATAAACTCAAATGTGACTCAATATAATGAAGTTGGATTCCACTTGCAAAGCCTTAACCAAACTTTTTTGCCCTCTTTAATCTCTTTCAGGTAATCTCGGGTGAGCCCAGAGAAGCGGCTGAATAATGGGAAACTGATCTCAGCGAGGATTTGACAGGTATGAATGACTCAGTTCCCATTTGATCTTGGTTCAGTGGAATATAGGATCACGCCTAGCGCAATCCAATATGGCCACTGACAGTAACATCCCCGCTACTGTACGGCAGGCAGCGCTGATCAAACGGAGGTAGCAGGGCAAGCGGTAGCTAGCATGTGCTAGAGACGCGGTGGCCACTCCGTTCCCTGTGTAACTTCAGTCATGACAGCATGCTGAAGAATGCAGCAACACAGAGATATCACTTCAAACGCTTGGGCTACAGATGCAGAGCATGCGATCCTCCGAGTGGATGAATGAAGTTGATTGGCCACTCCCAGAGCTGCTGGCTTTCAGAGCAAGCTGCTGACGGTTTGTGTGTGTCTGCGTGCGTGCGTGTGTGTGCGCGTGTGTGTGTGTGTGTGTGTGTGTGTTGGCAACTCTGAGTTGAATGTGTGACACTGTACCCTGTGCGTATTCTCAACAGAGGGCACGCATGTTTGACCCCTAACATGACTAGTGTCTCTCTCTCTCCGTATTTCTTTCTCTCTGAAGTATTTAGGCCTCCATTATCTCCTGTTCTTCCCAGAACTTATACTCTGCTTCTCAGTAGATGAGGGGGTAACTGTGTGTGTCTTGGGATGGCATGGTGCCAGTAGACAGGTAGATGTGCTGATGTGAGTAGAGAGATCAGCCTCAGGCGCTGGCAGACACACACAGTGCAGTCAGGCTGGGACTTGTGGGCAAGTTGAGACCTGGTTCTGCAGGCTGGTTCTATTCTCCTGGCCCAGCACCAAGGTGAGGCACACAGTAGGAAAAATACATACAGGTATGGTATGAAGAGGTTGCCTAATGAATGTGTGTGCCAACAGGCCCCATTGTAGAGTGGTCGAAGCGGGCCCTTAGTCCATCTCTTAACTAAACGAAGCTATCTGATTTTGAAGCAAGCAGTATCTAAATTTAGCATAGGCCTAATTAACTGCACTAGGCCACAGATGCAAAATAATATTATGCAGGAGTAGCCTACAGAGAAGCATGTTAGGAGATAGGGATCATACCAAGACCTAGCCTATGCATTGTCTTAATAGGCTATGGATTATAATTTAGTATATTAATGCAATTAACATCAACGAATGGTTTCAAAAAATGATGATGCTTATTATTTATTATTTTATGGATTCTGAAATGCCATGTAGGTGTGCTTGAGCACCTCTAAATTGTCTCATGTATTTACTTATATACAGATATATAACTTCATTCTTTGTTAATTAGTAGCCACTAAATGCACCGATTTACATTTAAAATATAATTTATTTACATTTATCATTAGTGCAACCCTCTCTTTACATGGCTCTGCCATAGCCAGAGTATAAGACAGAGTTATAGTTGTAAAGATCGTTAAGAGGAAGCTCCTTTTTAGCCAAGGCCACATCGCTGTCATGTTGGGGGTGTACATGTGGACATAATGAGATACTATCTGAGGTGTGCAATTGAGCAACATACCACACACACACACACAGGCCCTATTTTATTAGTGTACAGTACCAGTGTATGTTTGAGTGTAGCGCTGCAGCCAGTGAATGAGAGCAAGGGGATAATGCATGCGGTGGGTGATACTGTTTGGGGTCAGGGGTCAGAGAAGGCAGGGTGCGAGGCCTACCCGGGCTGCTGGAAAGCAGAGGAATGCAGCGAAGGCGGGCGAGGCACAGGGAAGGGAGGGGGAGATAAAGTCAGTCAGAGAGCGAAGCCACGTCCTGTGAGCCGGTGGAACGTGACTGCTTGCAGGTAAACAAGCTCCGGGTGCAGACAGGCAAGCGAGAGACGACGAGACATGTTGACGGATGACTACTTGCCCTCCGACACGTTCCTTCTTCCCTGTGGGCTATACGGTGTAGATGGGCCGGTCGCGCTGCCTCGCCGCCATGACAACCGCGGTCTGTTTGTACAGACGGGGATGATCTCATCGCGTGGGTAGTTGTTTGCCCTTTGCTTCCTTTTACATGCATATTCCAGTTTGTAAGGGCCACCTATATCTCTTGGTTTGTTTCTTGGTGTTTTGAATCAAACACCTCGATAAGAACACCTACCGTATGACATGACGTCATAACAGAAAACATCTCTCATAGTAGAATGATGCATGCCACAAGTGATCCACCCTGCTGTGGATTTATCTTTGCTCTGCCTGGATATCCAATTACCTTTTTCAGATAATAAATCACTGAAATCAGATTTACCTCTCTGATCAAACGTATCCCTTCGCCCATTGCTTTGGGACAGATGGTTATGACGAGGGGGCTGACGTGAAGTTAGCTCTACTCCAGCTGCAATGTAAACAATCCCTGTTGACTGTGAGTCATCGTGCTGGAAGCAGCTCACACACACACTACTTGTAATGTGATAATTGTTCTGTTCTGGTAGCGTAGTTACTATAGGCATGTCTAATCAATTCTGTTTAGTTTTCTATTTTTCTCTTTTCTGCTTCTGAGGCATCAGCAAGTCAATCATTATTTACTGTATGTCCTTATAGATATACAGTAAGTGGCTAATATACTGCGAATACTGGAATAGAAACAACTTGCAAATAAAGTGTACCAATGTGACTTTCAGACGTTGTTTGGGTTTAAAACGTAGACAATCATTGGTTTTCTTCTATATGTTTAGGAGTGGAGACATCCAAACTGAGTCCTGGATAGGAGCATGGACAAGCAAGCCACTACAGCAGATTTGCAGTTCTGGCATTGCTGCTGACCGCATGGGCTCCATTGTTAACAATCTCAATGTCAGGAGTGGACTTAGAGCCAACTGCTCGCACTCGCATGATGGGACATAAAAGTCATTGGATGGCCGGCTGGACTCTGACTAATACATTATGGAGCAGCCCAATCTTCAAGTTTGGAGAGTCTGGAGAGAGGTACATGGTGGGAATATCATCAAGAACATAATCAGTTTGGAGGCTTTTAAATATATTTGTGATTTTTGTGTGTGTATGTGTATATATGTGTATATGTATGTGTGTGTGTGTGTGAGTGTGTGTATGTATGTATGTATGTATATATATATATATATATATATATATATTATTATTATTATTAGTTTTTTGTTTGTATGTATAGTTTTT
>JAODVN010208863.1:0-12090 GCA_025434125.1 Chologaster cornuta
TTGCGTCTTTATCCAAGGCTTACGGTGAGCAGTGGGACATTCCCCAGTTGAAGACGAAGCTTGCTGTCTTATATTCCATGTATGCGTTTATAGGACATCCACCTCTTTCTCCAAACGAACAGTCTTATTGACAGCTTTCTGCCGCTCCACTCTCTCGTTTGCCTAGAAAGAAAGTTAAAAATAAAATTAAAAGCTACGCGAGAAACAACCGTTCAAACAATCGTCTTTGGCCCTAATCTCAATTGAAAAAGATTTATTGATGAGGATTAAAAGCAATGGGAAACTGTACAATGAAGTAACCGAACACTTTCTGGCAAAGGAGCGCAGAATGAATTTCTGTGTTTAAATAGCCGCGCCAAGAGGTTGAGTCAATTTATGCATCCCAATCAGTTACGTTATTACCGTTATTATATTATTGCACTTAATGAATCGTGTTCTGATTCATGTTCATGTGCTGTCGAGTTAGGCCTATACATTATTGTTAATATCATTATTAGTAGCCTATTATTAGTCCAGTCATTTTTATTTAGCTTTTAGTCACATTACAGTTAAAGTACTAATACCTATAGGCCTAGCCTATAAAGGTATAATGACAGACTTAGGCTGTGTCAGGCTATGATACATATATTGATTTGGGAGCGTGGCCTGACTTGAAGGGTCACCTGCTTTATGCATGGCACGCCACTGAAACTGACATATATCAGCGAGTGCAGCTAGCCTACAACTGTATTTTACCAGAGGCTGTTTACAGCTGTTCTTATGGATTGAATAGGCTATGTAATGAGCAAATGCATACCAGAACTTGTCCGTGGTAATAGGTAAGTCTGTGCAACTTTAACTTTTATAGTAACCGAAGTAAGCATATTGCATGGTTTTCTAGCTAGATTATAGGCTACTGAACACTTGTCTTCAGTCATGATTATTAGGCAATATTATTTCTGATGTTTATATGTGCTTTGAATGTCCAATATCGTTACTTTTATTTGGAAAGTATACTGGTCATCAGTTTTCACAGCAGACCACTATCAAGCTACAACAGCGCTAACAATATCATTCCATCTGAAAAAAAGGAGTAGTTTACCATGCTTAGAAAATCTCTCAATCCTTGACATGTGTAGATACAATTCAAAACAATAACTAATTTAGACCTACAACTGCTACACTACTAAAGCACAGAAACGTAAATGTGTGGTGTATTTCTCTGGTGTGATATCTGCAAATGTGTCACAGGCAATGTAGCTATCTATTGTGACTTTTGATTACAATTGTGGCTGCGCTCAGTGCGGATATATTCAATTCACTTGTATGCGACTACTACTCGTAGGCTATCTTCATGTGACGTCAGCAAAGCAGGCTGAGCTCAAACATCCACTTGCCTCAGAACCTACTACTGTACACCAGCTATTTAAAACGGGGTTTTCTCTTTTCTTCCCAAACACATTATTTAAAAAATATTTGTGCTCATCTGAATAACTTATTTGTCTCCATCCATAGGCACTACATATCCTATTTCAAATATAAAACAAACTGCTAAAACACTTTGATACTGCAAACTGCAGTAACTTGAGAACACATACTACCAATAGAGACTGAACAAATAACAATTCTAAGTATTTTCTAAACGCAGTGTTTGCATATGTTTTTAGAACATTGGACGTCAATGACAGATTAAAATACTGACCGAATTCCAGTCTGCAAATTATTGATTTTTAAGAATTCTGTTGAGCATCTGCATGAGTTCAGGGAAACTACTAATCTTATTGTTATAAACAGTCCTACTTTTATTTCTTTAGCCTGATCCCTGTGTACTGTATGTTATAGGAGGTGGTCATGGATATCGCAATAAACCGTAGTCTGAATGGTGCTTTTATTAAAGAGTAACCCCTAGCACTCTAAATGTGTTTGAGCTGTAAAAAAAATACTAGGATTGATCTGTGATGAGACACAGCAATGCTGTTGTTAATATTAACCATCATTCAAAAAAAAATAAATTTTTAAATGTGCATATTATGCACTTTAAGTACATCTTTTTTAACATATCCTTGATTTTTTTTATTAAATATTAAATATTCTGATTATTGTAATAATGATATACTGTATGTTTACATGATTAATGCCTATCTATACCTTTTCCACCCTACCTGTCTTAACATGAAAGAAGGTTAATTTCAACAATTTCACATACTTTGTTCCCTACAGACTCACTCCTAAAAATGTGCACCAGCGTCCCACCGTGGCTCTACTGTGTGGCCCGCATGTCCAGGGGGCTCAGGGTATCAGTTGTGGTCGCCACCTGGCCAATCACGAGGTGGAGGTGATCCTGTTTTTACCCAATTTTGTAAAGATGCTTGACTCTGTCACTAGTGAGCTCACACTCTTCAGCAAGACTGGCGGAAAACAAGTCTCAAACATCAAAGGTAGACACAATCAAAGCTACTTACTGTATCTATCTGTTCAAAACATGCTTTAGTAGAATCAAGGCATGTAAGGATAAAGCAAAGCTGTGTCTGACTTTCTAACTGTGAAGGACACAATACTGTATGGTTATTTGGTCTCTTCCACAGACCTTCCAGACACACCGGTGGACCTCATCATACATTGTCTGGACTGCCATGAAAACACATTCCTGATGGATCAGCCATGGTATAGAGCAGCTGTTGACTGGGCTAACCAGAACCGAGCACCAGTGCTCAGCATAGACCCTCCAGTGAGTGGACACGGGCTGACAGTAGAGGCTAAGTGGTCCCTGTCTTTGTGCCTCCCGCTTGCCCTAGCAGAGGGGGCTGGCAGGGTCTACCTGTGTGACATAGGGCTTCCCCGCCAAGTGTTTCAAGAGGTGGGGATCAAATACCACTCTCCTTTTGGGTGCAAGTTTGTCATCCCGTTGCACTCTGCATAGTTGCATAGTTTAAACGTGGACTATTTTTCACCATCTTTGACCATTTGGGTTTTGGAGCCTTACAATTTTTATGTTCTGAATCAAGTTCTGTTATAATTTTTGAATTTTTGGGTTCATTCCAAATGCATTTTTGTGCTGGGGACCTTTCCTAATTTTTCAAGAAATAAGTGCAAATGTTGAGGATAAATGAGCATTACATATTTTTATTGATAAACACTTGTCCCTGTACAGTAGATATTGTTCAGTAGATTTTTTTTTTTTATGCTGCTACCAGTTTTTTTATGCAGATACCACTGAATTCCAAATGTAACAAAATATAAGTAAATGTACTTGTACATAAGATTAATAATTGAACGTTCAGCAGTACAATCCATTTCAGAAGATGCTTAAGTTCTTAGTCAGTTACAGTCATTGGAAATAGCTATTCCTGCTTCAACTAGCTAACGTAGCAATGTCATATTGCTAAACCATTGTAATTGCAATGCAATCTGTGACAAGGTCACATGTCAGTGAACCATAATGTATTGCAAAGGCAGTGGCACTGCATTCATTTGGGTTAGACCACAATTTCAATCTATGGTTACACTTGATTCATTTGAGATCTGGTTATAAGTTGTAACACTGATTGATGATACCTTTTTTATATATAAATATGGAGGTTTTTGTATTTACTTTTTATATTCCCGGGAGACCCATGTCATATATTAAGCATGGCAGAGAGACTCTGTTTGACAGAGAATCTTATGATATTGTCAGGATTTTATTTCTAGTTTTCGTCAGTGTTAGCTTAGTTAGACAGCATATTTGTAATGTTTAGTTTTTCCAGATACTTTTTTATTTAATTTTTAATGTTGAAACCAGAAATAGTGCTGTTGTTAGAAAGCTACGGTAATACTTAACCAATATCAGTTAGGCTGGGGTGTTAAACCTTTAAACAAACTTTTTAGTTAATACTAAAACATCACTAAAAGGTGGAAAGAAACACTTTTAATGTGTTGTCAGAGACAAGCCCCCAATATGTTTCTAAATCAAGAACAATATTGCCATTTTTTGGCCATGTTGGCCATCATCGGGTCATAAGGACGCTGTCCTCAGCCACCTCTTTCTTTTGGTTATGGGCATTGAGATGTGGCGTTTAATACCAAGTATGAAAGGACTTCTTATTTCTGTTGAACTGTGGGAATCATCATGCTTATAGTGGGCATGAAGGGTGAGAAGACACCACCCTTTCCCAACATTGGCTAGTTCATATAGGGCGTCAAAATTGGAAGAAATGGGTGATAAGCATACTTTATGGATATACTTTTCCCTGGACAGTTTTATTTTGCTACTTAGCACAGCCCTCTTTCAGTTCTTTTAGTACATTAATAAGTACACATTGCATTAATGCTTACTTAATGAATGTCAACATGAAAGTCAGGCCATGTGATGTGAGCCATTTGATTGGTTCTTACCTCAACTGAGGGGTCTTCTATGTTTTGTTAATGACCATGCCATAGAACACTGTTGTAAAAGTAGGACATCATTTGATATAACACAAACAATATCAGTCAAGTGTATGGGGATTATTAAATTAATGCACATTGCCCAGGTTATATATATAAATGACATATGTTGGTGGTCATTGTTGGCTGGTACCATGTGGGACCCTGAATTCAAGCAATTTAAACACAAAGTTACATTTGTTATTGTTATATAATGTTCCTGTCAAAACATTTTCCAGTTTATAATGAATACATTGTACACATTGTGAAGTGCATATGTGCAGGAAAGTTTTGAAAAAGAAATGAGTGCCTCATTTCACTTCATTCCACTAGAGGGCAAGATAACACCTTTGATGGGTGTGTGTCTTCCGTTATGGCCACACTTTTATTTCATAGAATAGATATGAGAACATATAGCCTGTCATTTTAATAATGTGAACATTCCAGGAGCATGCTTTAAACATATGTATTTTCAAGCAAGTTAAATTAAAGTCTGATAAATATGTATTCATGTTTACCGTTTTGGAAATATGTTGATGTTTCTTGAATATTTTGTCTCCAATAATGACACTGTTTTGGACGTAAAGGGGCAGGCTCATGGCGACATTTTGTTCACATGCAGAAGTAGCCTACATTGTCATGGTAATGAAAATTACAATCCATTGTCATGCCTGCAAATAAACATCATTTTCTGTATTCTCATGACGTTTTCAATATATTATAAAAGAACAATAAGTGATAGCTTGTCAAATGACCAGTTTATTATAATAAAACAAAAATATTATTATAGAGATAATTTAATACGCATGCGCAATGCAAAACAAGGTGGGGCAAAACTGGAACGTTTAGGATAGGGAAAGAAGCAAGCGATAAAACTACATGCGATTGCGCATTTCTCAATGCAACTTTATACACCATTAATATTTGTTAACTGACCTCGGACTTCGTCTCAGCGCTTGACGGACTTTAACACGGAGAGAATATGCATTTACATGAAAAGTTATGCAGCCCGATCAACGCCTGATGTTTTAAACATTGACATTTCAAGTTACAGTTCCGAGTAGATATATTTATCTTAATATTCTGATTATATGTAATAAAAACATTCCGTCTCGCATGACCAAATGAAAACGGACGTCGGACAGTAGACTACCCTATCAATTGAATTACTCCGCTTTCTGCATTCGTTTTCACAGGTAGGTTGATGTAGTAACATATTTACGATGATCTGATATAATTAAGCTGTGTACTTGTCCTTCCTGACTTTTGCACTACGATATTTAAATACGTATCCTGTCAGCTAACCCAGGGCGTTCTTGGTAAATCGTGTTAGGAAAATACAGTAGAGCCCATGTCTCAGGATTCCGTAGAATGTGACTCGTCAACATCGAATGGGCACTGTGGCAATAAGGAATCAATGGCGCATTGTGACCCCTTTTCACCACTTCCTCTGGCTCCTTGTTGCAGCAGCTGTGGTAGTTATAGCGAACAGCTTCACACTCGGCCTCAGCTAATCACATAATAGACGATCCAGTGAAAAACACGTCTAGCACTTGGGGGGAGAAGGCATAAGATTAACTCCTTCCGTAGATAATTAAACCTGTATTTGTACTCTTATGAATTTTCGCTGCGATGCTTATAGCTCACCTTTCACTGATCAACAGTGCAGCAATACATGCATGATAGCCATGCTGTGGTCCTGTGCGTTCCTGATCTCGATGTTATTGCTTTCATTTCTATTTTCAGCTATTCCTGGCGATAGGCTAAGAACCCTCTCCTCAAATAGTATAATGAAACCACTGGCCATTTTGTTATGTCTGTCTGTTGCCGTCGTTTATTAAATAATTAGTCCACTGCCTGCCTTGGACCTGCCTGCAGAATTGGACCTTTGCCCCATGCAAGTCTTCCAATTGCTCTCTCGGATCAAATATTGTTATTGTTATAGACTCATTACATTCATAATGGCTCTGATTGAGTAGTCTGCTTTACACCGAATGGAAGAGAGGACAGTTAACCAGTTTGATGGATAGACCTTAGCTACGTTGATGGGTTGGTGCCTGGGTACAATGATCACTGCCTGCACAACCCTCATCCCTTACTGTCACACTCTCCATTTTGTGGTTTTGTAAAATGCTAATTTAAATATAGCATTCAGTCTGCAGATGCATGCTTGTTTGTTGGATGTTTGTTATATTGTCATTCTGAAAAAGGTTGTCATTTGGCAATGTTAATATTAGATTTCTAATTATCAGTTAAACATAGACAGCATACATATGTTAGTATCTGCTATTAGCACATATTCCAGAGTCTTGCATTAAATAGGCCTAACCAATTCTGGTAGTCAATAAAATGATCTGATCAAGGTTCTACAAGATGGCTAACTAGTTTCCGGCTCATTCCCTGATGCCAAACTCCACAGAAACGATCGGTCTGGCCTTTTACCATTTTCCTCTCAGCCCAGTGGATAGGGAGGGACAGAATAATCATTGTGTGTGATGACACCTTGCGGCTGCAGCAATGATGATGATAACAGGGCCTCCAAAGCATCTGCAGGGCATCAGGATGAGAGGCGGGCTTATGACCCCCTGTAGTGCATGGGAGATTGCAAGGGCACACATTGGTAATTATGAGCATTGTTTTTCACATATCAATCCACAGCATTGTTTACTGCTCCATTAGGTTCATTGCAGCTGTAGTATTTGGCCCATTGGCTAGTTATACTGTAGCGCTAATAGCTCAGATACTATTTCGATAAGTAGCCTAGATATCCACTGAATTAAAAAATTAGTTTGCAGTCGATGACTCAACCATTGTAATATTTGCACTTTTCAGGTGTTTTAATGTTGTTGTTTTTGATGTAATTATTTAGACAAGTGCAGGTTACATTTGTGCTGCAAAATTAAGTTCTTTGTTAAAATATAATCAAAGATTACAATTGATGGGGCATCTTGAGTACTGCATAATGTACTACATAATGCAAAGGCTACCACCACAAGCATATGTATACCTCAGATATCTCCTTAGTGCATCTTTGCATATCAGCAAATATGTTGCTATATGTTTTCAGTGCTGGCAGATGAGGGAGTGGCAAACTTGAACAATGTCAAAGAAGGTATTTCTATGTTCCTGTTTTGTCTTGCTTTAACGTATTTAAACGTTGTTAGTCATTCCTCGGTTTGGCAGTCTGTATACTGCACAGTTTGTTTTGATTTGGCACAAGATAATCAAAGTGAACAACATTATTTAAAGCAAATTATGGCAATTGTTTGTGCATCATTTTGTTTAAGATATAGACTTGGTAGGTTAAATAGTATGATATATTTTTATTCAATCGTAAGGACCATTGTGCCTCAATCAATGCTCATATGTTGCGTTGTGTGTTTCCTGTTAAAATTTAGCACTACATGTGCTGATGTCATTCACAGCCTACAGTATTGCAACCGGTCTGTGTTTGATGCCTACACTGCTTATGTACAGTAAACCGATTAGTAATATTTCAAATTCATCAATACATAAATGTGTGTCAATTTGAACCCAGAAAAAACAGAAGGCAGTTGAAGTGGTCTGTAGATGGCAATAGATTCTCGTCTTCAGCCTGCGTCCCTATGGCTTCAGTGACAAATGAGTGCTGCTTGCTGCTCAGATATGGAGGACTGCTCAATGAGACAGGGGTCAGTGCAAATCAGACAGGCACACAAAGACAGCCCTGTTTGCTTCCTGAAAAGAGCAAGCTGTAGTTCATGCAGAGCCCTCTGGAAATGGCAAAGCCCTTATCAGTTACGTGACACCATGACAAGTTCAGTACTGTTACATTCAAATTAACTGCTGCTGGCAAGCCACTGAGATGCATTCACTGTCCCAAAAGGGAAATGAGAGAGAAAAAAAAAGCTTTTGTGTCAGTCTTGGCCCATTTGATCCATTCCTCACATGCCGACATAACTGACTCTCACTAAGGGCTTTGCCCAAACCCATCCTGTTATCAGTGCAGTTCTGTTAAATTGATGCATCACCTAAGTGTCAGCTTGCTACTTAATGTTGTCTTGTAACTCATACGAAGGCTAGCTACATTTGAGTTAGCTCTGTCTGTTTGACATAAGACGTAATGCAAAAGCGGGCCGCTCTGTCTAGTTGTGAGATCGGTGAATTTAATTTCTGGGGTCCGGCCGTGTTATGTACTGTATTCCTCATTACTGTAATGTGATTGTCTAAAATCACATTAGGAACACTATAGTAGTTCTACACTTAGCACACAGAGGAATTCTGGTTGTTATTGGGCAAGTTTTACATATTTGGAACAATATGCATTCAATAACATGTTCTGGCTGTTATACCTGAAGTGATATGGGCAGCTTTTCGGGACCTTTGCTGCTCATGGGTTTTAATAATGTGACATCTAGATGTTAGAGGTACCATCCTGTGTGAAGTTACTTCAGCAGTTTGAAAAAAATCACAACCTTTTGTTACCCTCATAACATTGAATTATTCCGTCTGGCCTGGCCTCAAAGTGCATATAACAGAAATGGTCGCTGAGCCTGTACAGTAGCATATGTGGCAAACAATCACAGAGAGCCTAGAATGGTAGCTCTTATCACAACTTGTATTTAATCTACTTGGGAAATAACAGAGATGGATTATATGTAGGTTAGAAAGTTATAGAAGTAATAATGTTGTAGAAACAGTTATGGGCCCATCAGGCTTATATGGTTACTGGATCTGGCTACTATGCTGTCTGAAAGAACTGTTGGGCTGCTGGATGAATTCTGTGGGCCTGGTCAGATTCCACCACAAGTTTGCATTCCACCGAGGAAGAGAACTGTCTTCATTCCTACAGGCCCAGTCGTTAGGCCAGGGCTAGAGAGCCTTGGCTGTTTTGTTCTAAGGGAAAGTGTTTCCTGTGCCGAATAAAACCAAGAAGAGCTGCACTACAGTTTTCTCTCAATCGTCATATAAAGGTTGGTATATGGGAAAGGCTGAAATAGTATACCATGCTACATTATGGCACATTACAGTATAATATATTGTGCAATGAGAATAAAGAACCTATGACAAAAATGTACTATTGTGTCATGGAAATCCAATTCAAACGTTGTGAAAGTTTGATTGAAATAAACTTCTGCTTTCTTCAGCTTTGTGCTATTTTTAGGACTGACTGAGTTGGCAATCTGCCACAGACTTCCCTGTGGTAAATAAATGTATTATTACCAGTAATGTAATTTATGAAATACTGTAATGATCATGTGTTTGTTCTTATGTTACAGGCACGTTGTGTGTTTGTGTGTCCCTGCTCTAATGGTAGCAGCTATTACACCTCATCTGTGAGAGGATTGTACTGCCTCCCCAGTTGACATTATGACAGAGGTCCAGGTGAGTTTCCAGCTCAACAACAGGACAACTAATCACTTAGTCACATATTTCATCTGACTTTGTTTTTCTCTTAGACGCCTTGGCCACAAGGCACAGAGTGTGTTGCAAGGTACAACTTTAGGGGGACTACAGAACAAGATCTGCCCTTTAGTAAAGGAGATGTTCTAACTATTATTATGGTCACCAAGGTAATGTGTTTTAATTGTATGTTTGCTTATATATATATATATATATATATATATATATCTATATATATCTATATATATCTATATATATCTATATCTCTAGATAGATAGATCTATATATATTCTACTTTCATAAAATGTCTTGGGGATATTATTTCTTTCAGGACCCAAATTGGTACAAAGCCAGAAATGGTACAGGCCAAGAAGGAACCATTCCAGCCAACTACGTTCAGAAAAGGGAGGGTGTCAAGTCTGGAGGCAAACTCAGTCTTATGCCGTTAGTAGCTAAATTAATTTATCTGTTCCATAAATTACAGGGGTCAAAGCTTCTGCACTCTGGCCCATATATCACATATAAAATTTGCCACAATGACTGCACCCATCTGCATCATAAACATACCACATCTTTTGCATTGCATTACCCTTAAGTTCCTTCTAAAAATGATGCAGATAACCTATTTATTGCAGCAGTGAAAATGTTGTTTTGTGAATCTATAGACCACAATGGGCTGGGTTGGTTTATAATTGCAGTGTCTGTTTCCAGCATTGCTGCTTGTGATTTCTGCTCTATTTCCTGTTGTTCCTTTGCCACCTTGAGCTAAAATAATATGTACATGGGTGTATATAGTATATGTGCATGCACATCTTCTTTTCAGAATATTGTTTGTTAGAGCATTGTTGTTACTGATTGCACATAGGAATAGCGTGGGTATCAATTACACCATGTTTGTGACCATATTGACATATTCCCCAACCCTTTACAGATGGTTTCATGGTAAGATAACACGGGACCAAGCAGAGCGGTTGCTTTACCCCCCTGAAAAAGGTCTGTTTCTGGTGCGCGAGAGCACCAACTTCCCTGGGGACTACACTCTGTGCGTGAGTTGTGATAACAAAGTAGAGCACTACCGCATCATCTACCGTGATGGAAAGCTCAGCATAGACGATGAGGAATTCTTTGACAACCTCATGCATCTAGTACAGGTAAGGGAGGAGAGGACCAAGTAGTTCTCGGTTTGCTGCTATTTTAAGATGGCTTACTGTATGTATTACTTTCCTGTTGAAGTGAGTCCTGTTTTACTTCATAGCCCACATATAGTTCCTGGAACAAATAATGAACAGGAAGTGTCAAAGAGGAAGTGTGAGCAGCAGGTTGAAAAAAAAATCTAAGAAAATACATATTCATACAATGATGTGCACTCATGGAAATTAATAAGTGTACAAGACCATAACCTGTTTAATATAACTAGTGAAATGTATAATCATAAAAATAAAAGTCTATTCTTAAACTTCTGGCTTTAACTCATTTGAACATACAGCCCTCTGCTGGTCACAGTGGAGAATTTAACTCAAGGCTTCATTCTTTTCTTTGCCCTTGTGTTAAGCACTACACCCAAGATGCAGATGGGTTGTGCACCAAACTTATCAAACCTAAGCTGGAAGAAGGGACAGTAGCAGCAAAGGATGAGTTTTCCAGGAGTAAGTCTCAGTACATGAGTCCCTCTCACATTATTTATTTATATTGTTCACTTATTTTATCTATTTTACCTATTTCCTTTATATTTGTTTAGGTGGTTGGGCGCTGAATATAAATGAACTGAAGCTCCTCCAAGCCATTGGAAAAGGAGAGTTTGGAGGTAAGTGGACTCCTTTTTGCATTTGTATTTTTATAATTTTATTTGTATTGTGAGAACTGAATCGTGAAGTTATTTTGGAGAAAATTAAATGTTAGCATTTTTATATTTTATTTATTACATAAGAAATGTTTAATAAAAGGACGTAAAGCCTCTAGATTTAGTTGAATGCCAGTTGTCAAATAAATGTATAAGAAATACAGTGTTTACTGTAAACACTGTTCCGCTAGTCACCTGGAAGACTGTTTCTTAATCTAGTTATGTAATTGTCCAGTTTTTTTCTGTTCTGTGCTATTCTTAGATGTCAGAGTGGGTACCTACCGAGGGGCCAAAGTAGCTGTCAAGTGCATTAAACATGATGCCACAGCACAGGCTTTTATAGCAGAGGCGTCGGTGATGACGTAAGGATTATGATTTTCATATATATATATATATATACACATACATACATACATGTACACATACATACATACATACATATACACATACATGTACACGTACATACATACATACATATATGTATA
>JAODVN010208971.1:0-12088 GCA_025434125.1 Chologaster cornuta
TGTTGTCCTTTTTAAAATTTGCCTATTTATTTCTTTACTATAATTCAAAAATAAGCATTTCTGTGAAACAGATGTTTAAGACTGTTATGATAGAAGATCTTCATTCCAGATCTTCTATAATATCATTACCTTTTATCAGTCCAGATCTATTATGCTATATGAATGAAGATTGAGTAAAGTACTATGTCTCCGATGTGTATTTGTTTTATGTTGCCATTTTCACTGCAAATTGAATTTCCCCTTGAGGGACAATAAAGAATAAAATAAAATCAATTTAGGTGCAGTGTTCTTGTCAATGGCAGTAAAGTAGAGACCAGCTCTAATAGCAATTTAACATTATGTAATTAAAAAGTTATCCTTTATCTACAACATTTGTACATTTTTATTTCATTTTAATTCTCTTACCTGTCACAGGTTCCACTATTATTTCGGGGGTGACCTCTTTGCCATCAGGGAATGGAAGATTATCTGGCATGTCAACTGCAGGAATGGAGAAATAACAGCGTGAAAACAGAGGAGAGGTTTGCAGGCTGATATGGATTGCAGTGAGAATGCCCTATAGTGCCGTTTCACTGTACAAGATAGTAGAACCTACATTTAGAATCCCAGTAGTCATCATCTGTACCAGTCTTCCCATCCACCTCAGCCCTCGGGGGTGTCGGTTCCACTTCCGTCCAGTAGTCATCATCTGTACCAGTCTTCCCATCCACCTCAGGCCTCGGGGGTGTCGGTTCCACTCCCGTCCAGTAGTCATCATCTGTACCAGTCTTCCCATCGACCTCGGGCTTCGGGGGTGTCGGCTCAACATTCCAGTAGTCATCATAGATGTCAGTCACCGCAGCAACAGGGTCTTCTTCATCTGGCTTCCAGTTGTAATCGTATGAAGGGTCTGGGACTGTGGCCTCTGGCTGCTGCTCAGGCTGGTAGGTCTCAGGTTCAGGCTCGGGCTCAGGGTGGGTCACAGGGTACGTCTCAGGGTCGGGCTCCTGGGATGGTGTGGGCTCTGTCCACTGCCAGTAATCATCATCCCTCTCAGTCCCTGGGCCTACTGGATTCTCCCCCTCTGGCTGCCAGTAGTCATCATCTGTCCCAGATATGGATTAGCAGTGTGTATTAGTGTTGCGTGCACGGCCGTGTGTGTGTGTGTGTGTGTGTGTCTGTGTGTGTGCGTCACTTACCACCTTCAGGGAACGGGTAGTCTGGGTAGGGCTCTGTTTCTGTAGGTGGTTCAGTGGGGACCGCTGAGATAAAAAGAATCATAATCCAGTGGTTCTCAAAGAGACATGATCTTAGACTTTTAAATATAAATACTTTTGCTTTTCCCAATGCTGGTCAAAAACACATTATTCTCCTCTGGCCTTACCGGTTGTGGTAGGTGGTATTGTTGTTGTCTTCTCCTTGGGCTTTTTACCTTTCTTCTCAGTTTTAGGCTTCTTTGTGGCATTGGGGTCTTTGTTTTTCTTTTTGTCTTTCTTTTTGTCTTTCTTTTTGCCTTCCTCCGGTGCTCTCCGTAACCTGCCTAAAGCACACACACACGCACACACAGTTTGTTGTTGTTGTTCCTATTTCATTTACATATTGGTTTAATACATTTTTTTCTTTGTCTTTTTTAATCATTTTCTTATTATTATTTCAACATATTTTTATAAAAAAATTATATATTATTATTATTGTAATAATAATTATTATAATTATTATAATAATAATAATAATATTTATTAGTTTTTATTATTTTTTAAAATCTTGTCTCAGGTAGATATATATATTATTTGATAAAGCACATCTAAATAATATAAGTACTTCAGGTTCTACTTGGTCTTACTAGTAGGATGTCAGATGTATGCTGGTAGTGTTTCTATACTGCATTTGCCTTGTCAAAACTCAGGAATGGAAAATCAAAAGAGCCAAATAAGATTTGGTATTTTACTCTGAGGTTGTCTCTGAGGCTGCCGTGTGGAGCTCTACTGGATTTAATTCTCAATTCTATAATTTCACACATTGTCCGTCATTTGTCATAGTCATGTTTTACTTTTAGTAATACTAAAACACCAGATATGAATATATAACTAACCATAGTGAGGTTGTGACTGTAGGCTAGTGGGCAAAATGAACCACCCTGGTTAAAGATGCTCTCCTCTGAGACAGTGCTGCTAAACAGACTGTCTGCTCCTATCTGAGCCATATGAACTCCTCATGTCTTTGCCCAGAGGCCTAGATTGTCTCATCTCTGCTGGGCTGTGTGTGTGTGTGTGTGTGTGTGTATGTGTCTGCGCTAACTTCATTATATGATGGTAGGTCTGGTATGACTACACATGTATGCATATAAATGGCCGTTCACATGTTGACATAACCTGGCTTTACCTGCGATGACAGCCTCCTGTACGTCCCTCTTAGCCCTGCCAGTGCTTTCCTCTGTGTCTGGCTCCAGTACAAGCCCCATCTCTCTCCCTGGCTCCTCTTGTGACTCGTGTGCTGAGGGGGCTGCGGCCCCTTTCACCTCCCTGGTCGCCCTGAGAGAGACGATCCCCCCGGCAGTCTCCCCTCCTCTGGGGAGCAGTGCACAGCACAGAGCCAGGAGAGCCAGGAGAGTCACAGCAACAGTGTGGCCCTTCATCCTCACGTCTACCAGCCTCACCAGATGTACAACGTCTACCTTGTCCTCTGTCTGGGGGTCCCCAAGTCCTTGTTCTCTCCTGTAACTTCAGCAAATCGGCTGTGGCGTTGTTATCCTCTGTGCTATCCGGGTTAGTCGTACACCATCATACCCTTCCCCCTCCAAAAAGAAAGAAAAAAAAAAAGCAATATGTCAGCCTCTCATTCCTTCACGCGCGCCCAAAACACCTTCACTCCACTGTGGAAGCTTCTGGAGCAGCAGTGGAAGACGCTGTGTCAGCCAGACTTGCACACGAGGCTAGAAACTGGGCAGGACTGAGATGTAGAGGGAGGGGACAGACAGACAGACAGACAGACAGACAAGGAGTGAGCTCAGAGAGCAAGATCAAACCAGCAGTCCAGACACAACGGACTAGACGGTCCTTATTGCCCTGTTGCTGTGGTCAGATGAAAGCATGAGAGCCACACACACACACACACACACGTGTGCACCTGGCCAACAAGTAAGCACAGGTGCAGTGTGCTCAGAGGAGTGAGTGACTAGGATACGTGTCTGCTTTTGTGGTCTGTTTGTGGCCCCCTATAATAAAACAGAGCGACTGGTCCTGTTTTCTTTATCGTTTTCTCTTATCTGAATTGCGGCACCTTGAGGTTTCACAATGCAGATTCACTGCCAAGCAGAAACAGCAGGAATGGTGTAATTCCCAGGACACTTAATTCCAGAGTATGAGAAGAGGAGAAGTAGGAGTGAGAGAGGTGGGGGAGGGCTATCTTTCTCTCTCGTGTTTATCCACTAATCAGAAGAGGCTGGAATTCAAAGAAAATCTAAACAATGAGTAGCAAAGGAACAGACATTCCTCTGGGGCACATTGCTTGCTTTCACTATAATTGACCATTGCATTCCATTTAATACTGTTCCATTATGCAAGCTAGACCTTTCCTATATAGAGAAAAACATCTGCTTGGCTCAGGGTCTATGGAGGAATACCCACAGTCAAGGTGAATTGTTTTAGCAGAAGATAGATTTATAACCTTTCTAGTCTTTTCTTTCATCCTTTTTCTCGCCCAATCTTCATCCCTGGAGAAACTGTCCAATTTTGAATTATGAGCAGCCTTTTTGTGCAAGTCATTAAATGTGCACCTTTTATGCATTTTGATAAACTGTTCCTTCAATGGAAATGGAATATAGGAACAGAATGACAAGCAACATTGCTTTATGCTTTTGAATCTAACATTACCATGCACAACAGAATGACATTGGTGAGCCTGGTTTGAAAAGTTGTTCCAAAATGTGTTCATATGTCTTAAGACTACGAAGAAATGTCCATGTGTTAAAATTGTTTGTTAAAGTAGCTAAACTCTTAAATAGGCTAACAGTAAATGCCAACACCCTACAATGAATTTTATTATAAACTATAAAAGTAGGTTGACTACATCTTTGATAGGCCTATTTCTTTTTCTAGTTTCTCACTCAGTGTTTTTTCAAAATTGGGATGAATCATATTCACTGCAAATAACAAAATTTTGATTTAGCTGGTATAGGGTATGAATTACTAATAACATGTCATTCATCAAACATAACTATATATATATATATATATATATATATATATATATAACTTAATAAACATGGACTCAACTCACTATTTAATGAATGTAAAGGACATTACTATGAACCATGTTGCCTGAACAGTGGCCCCTGGATAAAACAACAATACAACAAAATATTTGGATATTTAAAATGAGTTGGAAACATAGGCAGGACAGTCCTGGTAAGACTGTTAGCTAATTATACTTATAAATGATGAATTCAAAGTCAACACATTACTCAAAAGCAGTCACATAGAACTGTAGTGGCATGTATGGGAATACACATGAAATAAGGATTCATTGGAGGGTTAATTAGTTGGAGCAGTCTTGTTAATGGTTGCTTATAGATTTTATATTTGGCTGTTTTCTATCTTGTAACTTCAAACGTAGATGAAGCCTACAACAATGTATGATGCTAAGATAGCAAAGCCCATTCCAAATCTCAAACAAAACACTTTTGTACCTTTAACAGAGAGCAGTAATCAGGGTCAGATATATTTTGACTTCATTGCTCCAGGCCTGTGTCTATACTGTAGGTCGTGTCAGGCTTAAGCTGAGTAGTGTTCGATAGTTTAGTCGCTAAGCATAACAACCCTGAGGTAGACGTCAATGACTACTAGGGCAGGAAAACAATGACATCAGTAAGGGAAAGAGAGAGAGAGAGAGAGTGGAGGAGGGTATGAGACACGACGAGAGTCTGTATTCTAGAAGGCTCACTAGGTACAGATGGCAAAATGTTTTCCAAGCTCCCTCCTGCTTCTAATCTGCACCGCCTGACTGGACTGCGCATGGCATATGACTTGAGCTGAACCCTGACAAATCCCACTGAATCATTGAAAGTTTGCCCATTATGTAATCCCTCAGCAATTGACTGAAGGCGTGCGTTCGTATACAGACACAATAGATGAAAAATAGTTTGGAGAGCCGTGAATTTTCCTCAGAGATAGTCTGGAGGAGCAGGTATGTTTTCCATCCTGTGCACTGTGATTCAGCATGTCCAGTCATCTGACACTGGGGCTGGACTGGAGCCATGACTGTGATTAAGCACAGATGTAGAGGCTCGCAAGGCCGAGACTCCTCAAGAAACCTCAAGGCAAAACCTCCTCTTCTCTCTGATAGATTGTATGGCACATTGTTACCAATTTCTCCAACTGCCAAGCCCTGTGCACATTAGATTATTTTTACATTGTACACAGTTTACTAATGGGGAATGGAGTGTTTTGGAAACAGAGATACACACTTACCCGAATTTATGGTTGGAAGAGTCTTAACGGCTTCTCACAAAGGTAATTTGTTTTCCTTATGGAAAATTATGAGAAGTGCAGACTTAATGCTTTTGGACTTGGTCTTGAGTTTTTAGCAGGGTGTATAAGGCAGCAGGCCAATTTTGCATAGCTTATTTTTTTATTCTCTATAAATGATCCAGTTTGTCATTTTTTAAAAACATATCCTTCATGTGCTCATACACACAGCTTCCTTTCTACTTGAAGTTGAACACAGTTGAAAGTGTCCATAATAGATAGCATTTACATATGTGTTTTATTTCATTCATTTGGTGGCTATACAGAATATGGCCAAAGACAGCTTGTGCCCAAGGCCAGAATTTCACGATTCAATGAAACGCATATTTGGTAGATTGTTTACTTTTACTTGTATTCAAAAACCCTTTATGAGAAAACCTTATACTATTTACATAAAATAAATACATCCCTCCTGTTGCCAACATCACAGACATCCCTCAGCCAATCTTACTTCTGCATCTGCAACAACAGAAAACTCAGTGAAATCCTGCATGCACGGTTGACATCCTAAATTGGAAATGGAAGTGAGCTCATCTACTGTCAGGTCCTCTGTGAGCGAAACATGCTTTTACAAATCAAGATTTCATGAGAAAGCTGCATACATAACACATCACAGCAATATGCCTAGCTGCTTCTGTTACAAGGCACTAGTCGTGTTAAACAAGAAATGTAGGTCACAGTGGGAGTGTTATTTTATAAGAAATATATGTCAGCTTAATGTGTTTTGTGCTGCCATTTCAAACCATAAGAGAAGCCTTGCTGTATATGCATAGCTTCCACTGCAAGAGAAAGTGTACACTCTAGTGGTTGAAATGCAAAGGCCCAATGCACATTACACTGCAGATATGGCATAATACCAGAATCAAAATGGAGTCTTCACAGTAGTGTTGAATGATACTTTGACCATACAAGAGATATATAATTTTAAATGTTTATTTTGCTTTCTTCATACAATACATTTAATGTACAACAGCACATATTCGGAAATATCTCATTATAAAACTGGTCATCTACAATCAAGGTACGGTCATAAAATGATCTGTGGGACAAGACAACAGCAACAGTAAAACACCTTCATATAAAGCGCAGGTTATTAAAAGATGTTATTGTATTTTCTGAGCTATTGTGGAAGGCAGAACCCCAAATCCTCCAGTTGAGAATCCTTTGTCCTGCATGGACCCGTTTTTCAAAACTTGTTTCTGTTTCACAAATTATACGTCGTTACTCCAAGCAACAGTCAATGCATAAAAATACAATCTTTTAACGGTGAAAATATGACATTTTTAATATAAGATAATAAATTAGGCCTTGTTTGGTTGCTAATATTCCAAGGTCTATGTGTACTGTAGCCTATATATTATGACTGATAATCAAGACGTGAAACAATAGCCTATATTCTTAGAATTGTATGTGAATCCTTGTTTGTGCCTGTAGCTGTTAAGATTCATAACATTTTTTTGTGTTTATCTGACACCAAACACTTAAACACAGCAAGAGTGTAGTATCACTGAAGCCACAATAAAACCAGCTTATATCAACATGATAAATATTAGCCAATTATAGATTGTTAAAAACCACATATTTTCTAGGCAAATCAGAGCATGTGTGGGCATATACAACGTCTATAAATGTTTTTTTTTTGTATACACATAATATTAACTGGTTGGGTAAAATGTTCTATTATGTGGTGTTTGGGTTGATGACATGAAATATTAAATTTGTCCAATTTGTATGGCAGAGAAGGCCTAGTTACAACAAACAAAATTAGTCTGAACAAAATACAACTGCGAGGCTCTCAAAGAACCACCAAGAGAAAGGAGAGATTTATCTCGTCTTGAGGTAAGCAATGTGTTTTAGTATAATGCCCTACTGACAATCATACAATTACAATCATTCTCATACATTTACAATCATTCTGATCTATTTATAAACATCTGGATTCACATGCACTGTACTTCTGCTTTGATACGCATTTAATAAAAGTTAAATGTCAGATCAAATCCACAATGCAATTTAGGGTGTTTAAGAGACTGATGAAACCTGGTTTACAAGATGGGTGAAAATTAGCATTATGGCTATTGAAGAAGGCTTTCCCCCAAACTGCAAACCCTATACATACTATATCAACATTCTACAAAGAGTGCAAATTTTCCTGTTCAACCAAAACACTCACATATTATTGGCAGAATTACATCAGCTCACTTTTGAAAAGTAGGAATGGTTAAATAATAGAGATGGCAATAATTATACTACAGTCTCTATGTGAAACGAGACACCATACATCTATTAGACCTCTATGTTTGTGTTGTGGTGAATGATTTAGGGTTCAAATAAAGTCTCTTCGAGGGATGCAAATTCACAGAAACTGCACAAAGCTTAGTGTGGCACAGTGACACAGTAAAAGAAAACATGAACAGCGCTCTAAGTCACATGGCACCACTAGTTCTAAACACCATTTATCCTCTTAGAAGACAATGATTAAGCCTCTCCGTCGCTCCAAAACATCCGTACAGGGGTTAAACCAGCTCAAATGTGTCTTCTACTTGAGGCTCAATGCAAGCGTGAAATAATTATGTCCTATAGTACTAATTGTTGCACACTGACATGACACTACAGATTGCAGAGCAGACGTAAAATGTACACGCTTCATTGAGAGGAGGCTATTGGATGCTACAGTGCTAGTGCTACCTGAACATGCTACAGATTAAGACTACAATGATGGGGGGTGGCTCCACATCAGCACAAAGCAAGAACCAGAGGGGTGGAGCATTTCCACAGCCACGGTCAAAAAGGCCACCAGAACCACAATTTTTCCCGAAGCGACACAAGCCAACAGAGAATGTGTTTAAGTTGTAAGTCTCTTCTCACTCAGAAGGTCCATGTTTATGTTTGTAAATGAAGAAGTACCTTAATTCAGAGGGGGAGGGCTAATGCTGGCTTTATAGTGTGCTGAAAACAAACATGCCATCTATAGTCTGGTCCTGCCATACAACACACACACACACACACACACACACACACAGACGTTCATACGTTCTCACTTTTACATGCACACAAACCCTGAATTTAGCAACGATTTCATTCGTCACACACCACTGTTTTTGATTATCACAGAATAAGAGCTGGGATTGCATACTGCACCGTACTTCTCCTAAGAGAGGCAGCCTTCATCAATATCAGCGCTCTCATACTTAAAACTCAAATTGTAATAAACATTTACTTATTCTTTTAACAATCACATGCTCTCTAAAGGAATGTATAGTAAGTTATTTTCAGAACATTTACTTTATTCAGGAGCAAGCCTGACATAAACATCTTTAATGGTTGGACCATGAAGTGTCAAATTATAGATCTAACTTCGACAGTGTGATAAATTCACATCATGCTGCCAATCAATTCATCAGCAAAGTTATGGGGTGCCTCTATACAGAACAATGCAGCTATGCAAATGGGTTATGACAGCGTTCCCTGTTAGTCCCAAGGACTAAAATAATTAAGTTTATAAATATTTAAAAGCTCTATTATTAACTGGAGTCTCTGATGTATTTTATTGAACCACTATGGAATAGCCCTGAAAGCTCAGGTTAACCAGAACACAACAGCCTGCCTGTAACCTCTGTACACTGGGATTGGAGGAGCAGAGAGCATGTCCTCTACATGTGCCATGCACACAGTTTATATGCAGCCCTGACCTTTAAAAGATTAATCCAAGTTGCACTCTTAGACCAATCATTAACATATATAATATAGCCTCCTCTGAAATACACTATAGCACAAATGTGCACATTACAGATTTATCGTATAGCATATAAAGTATAGCATTGCCGGAGTTTTTTTTTCTTTTTTTTTCTCTCTTCTTTTTTTTTGGCAGCTACCGGTACTGGATTGGCTACTGCAACCACAGAAAAGTGCAATAATTCACTTGAATGGTGTTTTGTGACATCTCGTCCTCCTGGCCAGCACCGGGTATATGCGACTTATCAGAGGACTTTGTAGAGCTGACAGATCCTGAACATGGGGCTATGGGGGCCCGCGTTCCTGCAGTCCAGGGTAAGCCTCCTACCAAGTACACTAGGAGATCAGCATGGATGCATACAAGCACAGGCACTCTCACACACACACACACACACAGTCTAGCTTAGATAAGTCTGGCCTCTCCCTCCATGTCCGGCGGTAGATCACACACCCCTGTGAAGTGCATCTCCTTGCCCTTGCTTCCGCGCCCCAGCCCAGCACAGGCCCCTCGCTCCCCCAGGCTAGGCAAGGCCTGCTGGGCCGGGGGGTCTGGGGAAACCCCCCGGCTGACTCCTCCCGGCTGCCTCTCCTTTAGGACGGCCTCAAGGCGACGCAGCATCTGCTTGGGGTTCTTTTTGGCAAACAGCTCCACCTCTGGAGAGGACAGGGTACCGCATTAGGACATCATAGCAACAAGTATCATAGCAACAAGGCCCTTATGAAATGCTGCACTGGACAACCTGGCACATAGAAAACCATGATTTCCACTAGCCTGGCTTAAATGTTATTAGCCCTGTATGTAAATGTTTACAAAGTAACATCCACTAGTTTCCAAACATACTTTCTATATTGCATGTATATTCGCGCTAGGTTATGTCTGCACACTTTAGGCTGAGATACAGTTTTTTTACTGAAAGTAAGTTACCCATGAATATACAAAGTGTAGGCAAATTGGCACTGTAATGGTAGATTATTATGCACACACACAAAAATATACTAGCCTATAATATTAATTATATAGTGTACTGGAGACCATTAAATGCACCAAACATTAATGAAGCTGGAGTCACCATAGCCTACAGTAGACCTGTTAGATAGGGTATCACTGTTTCATAGCAGAGCACTGAGCTAATGGAGCGAGACCTACACAGCTCTACTACCAGAGGAAGCTGCAGCAGAGCGTAGGCTACATTTCAGGCCAGACCAGAAAGTATTGGCTATGCTGCTGCACTGACAGCAGTAGGCTGTTCTGCTTTCCCTGTCTGCTCTTTGGAGACTCCTGACTTGCACGCACGGGTAGGCCTACGTGTATAGCACCTGCATAGGCTGTAGCTAGGCCTACCACAGGTAGTCATAGCTTCCACCACACCCCAGAGCACTGCATCGCTCCATCGTTCCGCATCACTCAGCAACACTGCAGCCAGATCAGCAAACAGAGTGTCAAGTAGGCAATTTATGATTAGTGTCAAACGTGAACGATAAAAACAAGTATCCGTCTGCTTCACCAGCAATACGCGATCACGACCACACCAGCGCAGTCCAAACCGGGCTTGGTGTCGCCAACGTTGCTAGTTCATTCTGCTTTCTCTGAGACTGGATATCTTACGAGGCTACTTTAATCTAATTCATTTACTATTTCGTCAATTTTAATACCGCCTCTTTTTATGGGGGTCTGATTATGAGGGGCAATTTTCACTTGTCACTTCACAGTATAATTAACTCTCTTAATTATATCAAAAGTCCACTCGCCTGATGGACTAGTGGCTCGAAAAATAGACTCTCCTTAAAATGAAACTACTGTACTCGCCTGAGGCAAACAGGCAAGCTTAATATTCAGCACTGCAAACTGTATATATCAGCAAATCCGATGGTCTCATATTGGTTTCATAGGGGCTTGGCATGGCTCTACGCTGACTTGCTCCCCCCCATGGAGCACACATGCTCCGAAGTTAAAACATTTAGGAGCACAGACAAAAATGTAGGAGCACAGATAAAAAATGTGGAGTACCCTCAAACACTTCACCTATTCACCTTTAGTGTTACGCTTTTTTCACTAGTTTTCATTGTATGTTAATCTCTATGATGCCTAATGGTTTGGTGTTTGACAAATGAGAGGCCTACATTATCAGGTTTGACCTAGAGTATCATCAAATATCTGCTGTTGTAGACTTGCTCAATTGTGACATGGTCACATACGCAATTGTATAGTGAATACACGGTATTGTATTTTCTCCACACTTTATCCCCATTACTGTTATAACTACAGTAGGCTATCTCCATATTTAATGTGGAGACATTCAAATTAAAGAAGGACAACCATAATAACTAGCAGACATAAGACAGCAATGGATAAAACATACAAGCAGACATAAGACAACAATGGACAATACATACACAAGCAGAGATAAGACAACAATGGATAATACACATACAAGCAGACAACAAAGGATTATACACATACAAGCAGACATACTGTAAGACAACAATGGACAATACATACACAAGCAGACATAAGACAACAATGGATAATACACATACAAGCAGACATAAGACAACAATGGACAATACACATACAAGCAGACATAAGACAACAATGGATTATACACATACAAGCAGACATAAGACGACAATGGATAATACACATAATGTACAAGCAGACATAAGACACAAATTAACACAAATGAATAATTACACAAATCAAATTCTTTGACTTACACTTTTGAATGTTGGTACAATACAATGTAGGAAAACAATATCTTAAATGTAGTGAACTAACTTAGCCGTGTTGCTGTAGTTGTAGTCTGAAAAGCCTCAAACTATTGGCATATATATTTTTATCAATCAGCGTT
>JAODVN010209079.1:0-12085 GCA_025434125.1 Chologaster cornuta
TATCACCTGTGTGTGTGTGTGTGTGTGTGTGTGTGTGTGTGTGTGTGTGTGTGTGTAACCGGAGAGAGCGCTGTAGAACTGCCAAGCCTATGCATGCACACACACACACATAGCAGGTTCTGTTTAAGGGGCATGGCAGAGATGGACATAACCCTGTGTAGGTGTGCGTATTAGGCCCTGTTTAAGCCCTTGTCCTTCTCATGTTGTACACAGTATAACCTAATACATTAGTTTCTTGTGTTTGTGTGTATGTGGGCAGACAGCCACACTCATTGACATGTGTGATTGCGCGTGTGTGTGTGTGTGTGTATTAAGAGAGAAATTCAGGCTGTAATCGAGACACGGAGATGATATGTGTTCCATTGAGGGGATGTTTCATATCGTGTGGGTTTGTAATGAGAACCTCCAGTTGCCTACACAGCCTTGTTAGACAGATCTCTGCCCTCTTATGGGTTCTTATTTGTTTTTGTGGCTAAACCACCACAGATTTCAGATACCATTGCCAATATATGCACAGTCTGCTGTTCCAGTGGACCATGTTACTGTTAATGACATCTTGGCCCACCTCCTACGACACAAGACACCAAAAACCTTCACATCCACATTAAGTGCCTTTGGTTGTTCCTTATAACCTCGCGTTCAGATTAGTCACTTAATATCTGCGATCAAATGAATGAATCCTGAGTGACGAGGTTACAGCCACAGATGACAGTTGTTTAAACAAGCGCCTATTTCTCCCAGTGTGTGTTATACCTGCTTAGCCCAGTTTTTGGGTTTGATTAGTGGAGGAAAATGGCCTGTGGTGTAGGCTGTGACTGGATAAGCTGTTGTGTGCTTGTTTTCCAGCTGGGAATGTGGACACTGGTACCTACTGGCTGGCACGTGTGCCCATGTATGTCTTGGTAACTTGGTAACCCGCAAAAACAAACATTGCAAGTAGGGCAGAGACAATGGAGCGTGAGATAATATCAACATATGCGGACTGAGGATGAGGTGCTGCAGATAAAGATTCTCGCTTTGCTCATTTTTTTTCACCTCTCTCTATTCTCTCTCTCTCTCTCTCTCTTTGCTCTCTCTCTCACTCTGTAGTTCAGCTTTTTTATTTGATTGTTTTAACTTTTTGAGACACAACTTTTAAATTTGGTGGTTTATTTAAAGGTAATAAGCATAAAGTAGAATGTTTTTTTGACTTCCCGAATAAAACATAATTTATTCTGCATTTCTCGTCACTCCAATATTTTGTTTTCCCACGTGTTTTTCTCTTCAACAGAATGTTCTAGTTACTGTTGTGGTTTGTCAGTGATGTTTGCAGTAGAAGCTTCTGGACCGTGCATCGCAGTCACCAGCTTCTCATTTACTTGACTTACCACTCTGCCATCACATCACTTAATGGAGCATGCTAGCAATAACTGCCTCCATTTTAGATGAATAACCATTGCGTCTTTGTGCGACCGGTGTCAGAGATTCATATAGAACATCAGTGATGATGGCAATCTAATGAGTCAAGCGTTTAGTAGAAGGTTTTGATATGAAACTTGAATTCCTCTTCTTATGGTCAAATTTATAGCCGTGTCATCATTCCAGTTGATCGGTGGCAGGCATACCTATACTGTACAGAGGAATTATGTTTTCTTTTCCTGGTGATTTATTTCCTTTCTTTCTATCTATGTCCCCCCGCGACCAAGCAATAAGTTAATGAAACTCCCATTAACATCTCATTCAAACTTTCAATTAAATAGGCGTAACATCGTGAATATTTTGTTCTTACGGTACCAATTTTTGAAACCTGGAAAACTAGCCTATTTAATGTAATGTATGGAACTAAAAGATGAAGCCCATACATCCATAAAACACATAGCAATTGTTTTAAGGAAATACTCTCTTTTTCTCTTTCCCTCTTGCTCGTCATTCTGTATTCCAACATGTATACTGTATTTAAAATACATTTTAATGCCCCGACTGTGGTTGTGTTCAGTCAGCTTGGAACTATTTATAATAGGATGGCATGTTTGTAGACTACACTGTTACCTAGCTTTTTTGTAGATGCTTTGTGGATGTCACTACCCAACCTATACGTGCGAGTTTTCTTTTTAATGAAATGCGTTCATTCAAATAAGAAACTGACATCGCCTGGTACATGTTTTAGTTTTCTGATGTATTTTATTTCCCCCGGCCCCAGAATACAAATACTCGAGTACTCGCTCGTTTTCTCTGTCCGGTGCTCGAACAGTCAAAATGGCGGTTTTGTGAAAGACAATGTAGGCAATAGCTAGATTCTCTAAAATAATAATAATAATATTTAACATTGCACTCTTTTAATTTGTTTCCTTTGCATATTTGTGCGCTCCTGCATGTCCCTGTATGTGGACAAATGTACACACATTGTTTACCTGCCATAGGTGATACTACATTTATAATTAACCTCGCACTGACTTTAGATCAGTTTTTTGCTGGTCAATCATGCAGTCACTATCCGCTGCCTCCGGATAGCAATGTGCTAGACCACACATCATGTTTAGACCAACACAACCACTGTCACTCAAACGGGTGCAATTGCATTTATTGCAAATGACAACTGCGTCTGTCTGAAACTAGCAAACACACTTGCGTTCCCGCTTTGCGCTGCATCGCGCCGGGTGTAAGATAGAGCCCTGTGTCACAGAGGTCCCAATTGTTTATTTAAGATCTGCTCCACCTGATCGTTTTCCCAAGATTGACCTCACACACTTACAGTACAACATGCATTTATCTTCTCTTTGGCCACAGATGAAAACCACACTGTAACACCTCATACCTATGGTGGTAGTCTACTATCTCCTATGCTGTTCTATTCCGTATCTCTCTATCGCCCCCGTCAGTGTATCGCAATGTACACGCTCGTAGGCTCATGTGGGCCAAATGTTCAAAGACTTTAACAATTTGTATCCAAACTCCTGCCATCTTCCTATTCCTTCGACCCTCTTGTTTACTCTGGAATTTGCCTAAAAAAGACATTTTGGTATGGCTAATCCCCCAGTGTTTGATTTCCATGGCATTCTGATGGCTTCCAGCTGCGCTTTACTGCATATTTGCGTGAAGAGCAATCTTTGAAAGCAAGTTTTGTTGGTGGTATAAATCAGTCTGTAAACGTTACACTGGCTCGAGGAGCAGTCTCTCCACTCACATGGTGGCCTGTGTGTCTGTGGCTGAGTATTTGCGTGCGTTTGTGCGCCTCTCGGCGATCCAGAGCAGTGTGTGTTAAACACCACAATCAAGCCCATTTGCAAAGCCCCCTTAAATCAAATATCAACAAGTGCCCTTGCAGCCAATTTCAGATATGAATAGGCTGCAGAATCTGATGTGGAGGTTTTTATACACAGACTTGATTTGAGAGTGTTCATATTTCATGTAATGCTGTGCCAGGCTAGTTCTGGCATGGATGCGTGTTAACCTGGCGCTCTATTTGGAATCCAAACAGTCCGTTCTCTTCACTATCTGCACACCACAGGAAGTTCTGAGAAACTCTCTGGCCTGGCTTCTAACGCTGCTTTGAGCACCGTCCCCGGCTATAAGTGAGCCTTCACACAAGCGTACACACACACGTGCACGCGCGCACACACACGCACAGGCACGCAAGTAGTGTTTTGCTGGCACTTTTATACCAACAACATATATTTTAGCTTTAGCAGCTTTTCATATCTATTTCCCATCAAAAACGTTTTTAATTTGCTTTCCCCAGGCATGGCATTTGTTTTAAATGATGTGATCTGCCAGAGGTGGGGTCTGGCCCATACATCTGTGTGCAGATATTATCAAGTATTAAATTGCATCTTATTAGCTCAGATAAGATCTGAGCAAACAAAAAAGAAAAAGGGGAGAGACTTCAGAACACTGGTGTCTAGTTACCTACATTACATTTACAATGTATGACACACTACATCTTGGAAATTGATATAATACAGCTCTTAAACTAAATCCCACCAGATTACACAATGTTAGCTCTACATTCACTCCTTTTCCTCCAGTTTTTTTACTTTTAATCTTCCCTGAAATTCTGCCAAAACCTCTCTGTGTTTGCTTTTCATATACTATATGTTGCACCACAGTAGAATTACATTTCTGTTTCTGTGTTTTCTCACACTTTTCAGGTTCCATCTTCTTCATTTGAGTGCATTCGTCTTTTTTCTATATATGTGATGACAAGTTAATTACCACAAATGTTATTGTGCAGTATATTTTTAAACGCACAAACAGAGCATAGTTTTAGATCTTTTTATAGTAGAGTGTTTTTTCTGTGAAATCCAGTACTTTGCAATCTGCTGTTCTGTTATTTCTGGTTTCTGTTGAATTAGGTATCCCATTGTCTACCAGTCTCACTTTTGTGCAATTCTGGCAAGCTTTCCCACTTTAAATTTCTAAGTAGCACAAGTTTGTTGCCATCGCCAGTGTTCACTGCCATTCAGAGAAGTGAAAAGGTATCTCAACAGTGTCCTCAAAGCACTCTTGACCCACGGCCCTCGCTGAAGTGTCTCCTAATTGCCTGACACAAACAATGGCGGCCACGGTCGAGTTGATGTTATTTCCGTGCTTTTGCCACACCCGTTGCCATTTTTAGCTTTTTGGTCCCACTCCATGCTGGTCTTATGTCATCAAGTGGGGCGACAAGACTTGTATCAGTTTTAGTCCATCCACGTAACATGTTTTGGTTTTTTATTATATACGACAATTCCTGCTATGGGAACAATTCAACACAATGTCTACACAATGTACGTGTTCTGTGCATGCCTTTCTATAAACGGGTTGGTACGCACATGTTTTTTCGTACTGGTTATGCAACGGCTTTAAGCGATTTGTCACTGAATATGGCTTTATGGTTTGTTGATGTTTGTATTTGTTTGCTAGTAGAAGCATTTGAAGAAGTCTTGGAGCTATGAAGCGGCAGATCGTTGATCATTGCGCGTTAATGCCGCTAATCAGTTGTTCCTCGCCTTCCCCTTTGTTTCCAGAGGATCAGACACTGCATTTTGAATGCATTATGAATGCACGGCATTACCAAAAGCATACAGTATAAACATGCAACTATACATTTTGGGTGGTGATTGAAAGTGTAATTGAAGTGTCTAGATACTGACAGTATGTCTTCAAAATGGGTATGAATTCATTATCCGACTGATCTGTTAAACATTCTCTGACACTTGGTGGTTTTTATCTCAGCTAATCACATTATTACATTTGCTGGATATTAGGCCAGAAAACTTTGTAACATTTGAATACGGTGCTTGTTAGTCACATGAATGCTGAAGGCAGAATCATAATAAATGACAGACTAATGTAATTACCATAAAATAGAGAACCTTGTGGGATTTTAGTTGTAATTTGACCAAAAATCTAAGCGCAGTAATAATCAATTTAAAACAATGGCAAAGCGGTTGACCGGTTTCCAGTGTTAACCATGTTCTTACATAAGAAACCTTCCTTCTTTGGCTTACTTTGCTTTGTGAGACCTCCCTGTATTTGAGCCTCCCATAGCTTAAGATCAAGGACAGTACACTCCACACGTATAGTTCCCGCTCTGTTTACCCCCGTCACCTGTGGCTGAGGGCTTCACCCTCAGCCAGGGTCCTGAGATCCTGACAGCTTGCAATGGACAAAGCTGCCGGAGCACCGCAAAGCAGACAGCTTGATTGGATCGTGCATCACAGCCTTTTGTGCTGTTTAAATGAACCAGCACACTGGACAATAGCACACACACCAAGGACGCCCAAAAGATGCAGACTAAGGCCGAAGCTAAGGCGAATATCCAAGGACAGAAACTGTATTTACACTGTAACACTTTAGAGCATTTGCAGCCTTGGGGGAACAAGCTTTCCACGGCTTTTAAACGCGCCATGACAGCCTGAAAGTGAGCCCAGTGTCTTTCTCTTGATCTCTCCTGACCTTTCTTTCTTCTAGCCCTCTTTTCACTCCCCACGTTCTCTTAATAACTCTTACCAATCCTCCTCCCTGATCGCGCTCTATGTATGGATAAAGCCTGGAGAATTCACTGGAGATTAACATGTCAGGGAATGCTTTTTTTTCTTTTTTCTTTCTCTTGACTCACTTTACTGCGGTCATCATTCATACACATAACAGATAGCATTCCACACTTTTATCACTGTGGGCCCATCTCCCCATCAACAGGTGTGTGTGTGTGTGCGCACGTGCGTGTCTGTGTAAACGAGAGTCCGTTCACATATGCATGCAAGTGTATGTGTGTGTGTATTGATTCATCTGTGTCTTTATGGGCAGGCATCCATCTTTCTGGGAGGATGGAGGCTTTGACTGCCCCACCACATATGATCATAACTCACACACACATCACTGGAAGCTTGCAGTCAAAGATCACATGTGTATTCATACACATGTGTAAGTGCCTACATTCATACCCCTATAATGTGTTATATGTTATTCTAATTATTGCCTAGCTTAGTAAGTAGGTAAGTAGACATTTAAATTTAAATTTTATTTAATTTGAATGTACTGAAAGCCCCACCCCCTTACCCACACACTACAAACGAAATATGAATCTGGACACACATTTGGCATTGTTTAGAAAGACTGTTATCCTGCCACCACTTGAAG
This sequence comes from Chologaster cornuta, assembly GCA_025434125.1. Taxonomy (NCBI): domain Eukaryota; kingdom Metazoa; phylum Chordata; class Actinopteri; order Percopsiformes; family Amblyopsidae; genus Chologaster; species Chologaster cornuta. The sequence goes on from JAODVN010209079.1 coordinate 6,601, forward strand.
GATTAAGTTCATACTTTAAATTCAGCAGACTTCTCATCCAGTTTTCATGTACGGTGCCTTGAATAATGTGCTTCTGCACCACAGTGAACTTTCTCATTACAGCTTTGTAAAGCAGATGGTGGACGTCGGCCTTTTTGACGAATAGCCATGATTATCATGGCTGGGAAACCAGGAGATGACTTGCTCTCTTATGCATGGCTTTTAAAATTCGAATTTAATTCTGGGAAGGACATCTTCTGTTGAAGCTGAAGCAGGATGTAAACACTTAGTTAGCAATGTTAATGGTAAATGATACATTATACTGAGCACTTCCAGTGCATATACCGGGTTTGTGTGTTTGTCCATCAGGTCCAAACTGTAGCCTCATCCTGTATAGGCTCAACTGGTAAAAGCCCAACTCATAGGTCAGATAACTGACATATGTGATGTTAACACCCAATATGAATGTGAATAAATGCAAAATAATATGGCCTCTGACCGAGAAATTATTAGTATAATGAAATGTTATTATTGTTCACATTTGTTTGTGCATCAAATGTACAATCGCTACACTTAGTTAGGGATCTCACGAAATGGGATTTTGTGGATGGACGAAAAGTGGTTGAATTCACTTTTTTAACGATTTGAGTCTCAATCATACTGTATGCGCCAACTATTAAGGAGGTACCAGTCCAATTTCACATTATAGGTGATTTTATTGTTTCAACTGTGCCCTCCTTGTCGGCAGTGTTGAGATATGCACATTACAAATCTGTAATGGGCCTGGTTTACATTACCCTGCTCATTTACTATTAAGTAATTTAGCAACGTCTCTCCTGCATGACTTGCTGCTGTTGTCTTTGCTGTGTGAATACGGTGAGAACAGTTATTTTGAAGATTTATGAAGTTGCCTGCAGCTGTCCAGAGCAGAATTAGGGCAGGCGCACGCACGCACGCACATACACACAGGCAGAGCGGGAGAGTCAGGGCAAATGGGCAGGCATATTACCCAAGCTCTTGGATCTCCGAGGCAGATCGTCCCCGAGGAGCATCATAACGTCATAACAGCCCTGATTGCACAGCATTTAGGAATGCCTGCAGTTAACTCTCAATGATGAGGGGTCAATCATGATGTCATCACACGCACACGCACACGCACCCCCCGCGCAGTCTCACACATGTACACACCCTCCAAACACCACCAGCACCCACCCTTGAACATCGGCTGCAAATGCTCCTTCGGTGGCAATTGACCTGTCCCAAGCCCTGCCCCTTTTACTTAGTCCTACGTAGTTACTGTAACTAGGCTGGACAAAACACCATAGAAAGCTATCACAGGGGAAATAGGCAGCTGACGGGAGGTTCCGTCAGAGTCGAAAAATGCTCAGCTGTAATTGGAGGGCATGCAAGAAAGGGGCGGGGCTTGGGACAGGTCAATTAGACACGTGCCACTCACTCCCTGGCCTTAGCGCGCCAAGCAAGGCCAGGGCCAGTGAGCGAGGTTGCCCTCTGTCCCTCCCGTCTCTCTGATGGGTGCATGCGGGGAGTGTCTCACCTCCGTCTGCCTGTGTCCACCTCCCCCCCCTCCCCCAGGTGCAGTACACAGACGGTCAGAGCGGCAAGGAGTACATCACCTACCTGACCCTGTCCCCGGTCCAGATGACGTTCCATGGCACAGGAAGCACCCTGCAAGCTAGTCACGACCAGGTGTGTGTGCGCGTGCGTGTGTGCGTGCGCGTGTGTGCATGCTACAAATAAAGGGTGGTATTATGAGTGGAACACCTGTTGAGATATGTGCCCTAGTGTGTGGAAGGAACTGGCTAAGACAAACTGCTTTTTGCCGCTCTACTTACTTTTTGTTTTAATTCGTTTTTTATTCTTTTAGTACCACAAACAAACGGGTATCCATTGGCATAATGTATGTATGTAGTATCACATTTTTTATGTGATAATTAGTAATTTTACAGTGTTTTTCAAAGGTTCACTCATCTGCCACTTTAATAACCACCGTATTAGAAAATATACATGAGCATTCATTTTAAACGAAGCCGTATTTGCACCTTTTGTCTAGCAAATAACGTTAGCATTGCTCCCTCTAACGCTGTAGGGACATTGTGTTACCAGAAGACACATAATGTGCAGTAAATTGATTTTACATCCTCATTTCCACCAGTGTGGACATGGCTCCTTGGCTTCACAATCTGTATAACTAAGAAGTCACAGTCTGCCCAGCTCTCTGCCTTGAGCTAACCCTCACCCCATCATCGTGCTCTACACCTCTCACGCTTTCAAAGTAATTACTGTCCCAAATTTGGAGGGAAGCTCCTTAAGCTAGTCTCTCTCTCTCTCTCTCTCTCTCTCCCTCTCGCTCTCTCTCTCTCTCTCTCTCTGTTCATGGCAAATGTCTCTCTCTGCTTTCCTTACTGGTTCTTTGTATTGCGCTGCCCAAGCAGAAAACCGGGCTGCCTACAATTTATAATCTAAACATCGGGCCTTTGTTCTGGCCCTCTTCAAAGCTTTAATAAAGGCATCGGCCCGGCTCGTCCCAGGCAGGGTCAGCTGGCGTGGGCGTCGAAATGGGGGGTGTGGGGGGGGGGTGTAGGGGGGGGATTTGCTGGATAGTGCCGCTAACCGCTAACGGTACACCAAGCCGATGAGGCCAAGCAAGGAATGAAGGTTCCTCAGCATTATACGGAGTTGTGCCAGGACCCTGTTTGTTGTTTATCTGTTGAAGCTGGAGCTGGTATCTCTATGGCCATTACGATGGTTGAGATTCCTTAACACGGCTAGTCAGCAGTGTCTCACTTGAGTCCACTATGAATACATCGCCGTTCTGTGATATTATTATTTCTATTGTGAGCTGTGAAGGCTAGTCCACTTAACACATTACCTTATCTGCATAATTAGACATTTAGCATTTTGTGAGAGCAAATAGGAGATGTTATTATGGAGCGATGGCTGTCTTCAGACATATGCAGCATGAGCGGCTTTGTCCGGTTACTCCAGCCAAGCTCACAGTAGACTAGACATCCATGTGGGGGATTGCCTGCTGCCTTATCTTCAGTCTCATGTCAGGCTAGACCAAAGCAATAGATGGATGGAGGATCAAGATCCAGACTGAAAATCCTCTTCTTGCCATGCCTGTCCATGATGTATTGAGGAACATTTTGGAGGGCTTTTCTGTAAAGCTGTTGTAGGTGAAAGGTTAGTGAATTGTTCTGCTTGATAAAGTTACGAAAATATGTGCTATGAACAACACAAGTAGACATGCGGCATGCTATTTATCAATTGGAAGTAACACATTTTCTCTTGTTTTAGTTGTAATTATCCTGCCTTTATTGTGAAGTGAAGATTGAAAAAGATTTTATTTTTACACAAAAAAAAAACAAAAAAAAAACTTTCAGGTGACCTCTGTGGTCTTTCAGTAGTCCAGTCCTGCTTTGAGAACATAGATTAGTTTCCACCATAGCAAGACTGATCTGGCAGGGGTCAAATGTCAGGCGACGGAGATGTTAAATAACAGCAGTGTCTCTAGAGTGCCTCTGCCTCCTTGTGGCCATTAAAATGGAACAGCGAATCAATAACCACAGCAAGGTGTTGATCGTCATCAGCCATTAACGACTACAGGTGTGTAATGATGACTCACCACACGGAGCGGAAGGGTCTTGTTTGACAGTAGGCGGTGGTGATTAGTGACCGGCCCATGTAGAGCAGAGGTGTTGACAGCAGTGTCCCAATAGCAGTCTGCTCTTCATCCACACACACACACACAAACACACGCCAGATCCTTGGCCTTGTCTGTACATTCCTGGAGGGCCTGTGTATGTAAGAGATAAACAGCTGGTTGCTCTCGTCGACCCTGTGCCATGGGGTGCGCGTGCCATCTGCCCGGCACATGTGACGCGGCGCGGGGGCTGCTTTCGGAACGCGAGCCTCGCCTGTGGAACCGGCGAGCTGGAATACAAATATTTATTAAATAACAAATTGCGACATTGATGTTGTTTTGCTGTCTCGACTCACAATGCATGCTATGTTCTAAAAGTGGAAACAATTCTGGTGAAGTTACACAATGTGCCACATGCAAACACTGCTAGCTGGGTTTTCTACACCTAGTTAAAGGTGTAGTCAGCTATTGTTGCAAATTCACCAAATATCTCCGTGCATTTCGCTGGTTTACTATTTTCTGCGCGTGCTGAATAAATAATCCGCTACTGCTACACAGCACAGGCTCACTAAATAGGATCATAAACGATCGAACACCTGCTCGCAACAAAATAGCCATTGGTTTTTGCGATTTGTTTTGATTTGAGATAACCCTGCCTTTTAAATGTCATAATATGTCAATGGCAGTACACAATCTCTCGTGTGTGTGTGTGTGTGTGTGCGCAGTATGCATAAATATATACTGCTGTATAAATAAATATGCGTGCGAGCGCGCACAAACACACACACACACACAAAGCAGCATTCTCCACGTGAGGGGTCTCTGGCCTGTTTATTCTGCAGAGCTGCACTAACAGCTTTGTTAGACCTTTGTGGTGGCACTGGGTCACCAGGGGGGCTGGAGGCCACCGAGCCCCCAGTTAGGTGTTGCTGGCCCAACATGGACGGGCCGCAATCGAAGATGACAGGGGCAACTGTTGTCTACCGCTGGAGTGTGTGTGTGTGTGCGTGTGCGAGTGTGTGTGTGTAAGCGTGTGTGTCCACGTCACAAACCGCGGGCTACATCTCCCATAACGCTCAGCAGCAGCCAACAGTGTTCACCTGCTTCACACACTGTGTTTAGATGTAAATGTATTCCTAGATGGCTTTGCAGCGCTCAAGTCATGCAGCTAGTGCACCTGTTTTTGTATCATTTGCGTCATTCTAATTAAGGGAATTGCACCAGCACCTATAATGAACGGTCAAGCAACAGCTTCACATTGGCATAGACGTCCCTAACTTTTCCCCATCACAACCCTAACTCTGGGACATAATCAAAAGTGCTCCCGCCGCAAAACCGCTGTCCCACGTGAGCCATAACGGCGTGCGGGGGTGTGGTTGTTTGTGGGGGAAGGGGGCAGATAGACAGTACGTCAGAAACACCTGTCGCTGGATAGGGTTGGGGTTGCTGTCGACGAGCAGCAGAAGGATAGACGGAACTGATTGATTGGGGGGGGGGGCTTCTTCTCCGTCACACGTCTTGAAAAGGACTGACGTGAGGCTCGACCGGCACGGAGCGCAGCGCTGAGCATCCCTGCAGAAAAAGGCCCTCAAACCCTGACGCCAGCGTTGGCCCAAGCTAGCCTGCTTCAGGCGTGACCACTCGAACGCACACATCGCAGATCGCGCTGCGTGCGTCCCGCTAACTAGAAGGCAGAGAGAAGAGGGCCTTCACCCGAATCCCCCTGTTCCCCTTCCACCCTGACGAGAGGACAAGTGAAGGGTCCCCCCCCATAACCCCCCCCCTCATTTCCACCCCCGTACGCTCTCTCTTCAGGAAACACCTCGGAGAGCAGGAGATTAG
>JAODVN010209396.1:0-12082 GCA_025434125.1 Chologaster cornuta
CCAACCATAATCCAGTCCACCAACCATGCACCACCATGCCGCCACCATAAGCGGAGTATAACATGGAGTAGTACACCTCTCCTGGTACACACCACCACCACAGTGTCAATAACATCAGTAGTACACCTCAATAACATGGACAAACCTGTACAGTTGTCCTGAATGGGGAAACTAGCTATAGAGTCCAAAGTAGTTTTTTCTAACCAGGCTGTAAACATGTTTATTTCAACTGTCGAGTTGGACACTTTATCATGGGGGAATATGGTGATTGACTCCCTTTTTACTATTCAAGGAACTGCAGATTGTGGTACTTCCGCATTGGATTCACTTCTCTGCACCGAAGGTTCCTGCTTGGTTCAAATGAGTGAATGATTTGCCAACTGTACTAGAGGGTGTCATACCAGAACTGGCCAGAAGTCGCCGCCACATAGTTATTTTCTGAATACTAATTTATGGTATACACATTAGAGCAGCAGCAATGAAAAGGTAATGAAATTATTGGAGTTTAATTTGCATTATTCTAAGCATAATTAGACGACACAATGTATGCAGTTAGACTCATTGATGTTTATCCATTATAATATATTGTACATTAACCTTGATTAACAAAGAATACAAACCCAGAACCCTTAAGTTGGAAGTCTAACCTATCCTGCCCTGAACTGCAGTAATTAACCAGTCATAACGGAGTGATAAATTAGGTGCAAACTAGTTTACTTATGATGAATGTCTTCTTCAGTGTATTTTCGGACTTTGCTGTGTTTATCTATGTGTGCGTGTGTGTGTGTGCGTGCGTGTTACCTTCATCGTTGAGGGACTCCAGAGACATGGTTCTGTTCCTGAAATTGAGTGATTCGCTGGACTGAGACAGAATCCTCCTCAAACCAACTGGAGAGTCATCATACCTACAAACAATACATAGAGTATGTCATCACACTTACACACAATACATTACCACGTTAGCGTTTGCACACCCTGCTGACGCTTCAATCAGCGTGGGTTAATGAGCATATCAGGCTACACCAGTCTATAAAATGTAGTCCTAGACTAAGTCCTAGAGAGCTTCAGTGAATTTTTATTTTAGCCTTGGCTTAATCCATGTCTGGAAAACTGGTTGTATGTCTAAACTTGTCTATCTCGTCATCTACAGTATTGGTGCAATAACTAGTCATCATACAGGTCTGAGAAAGATGTTAAATGTTTTAATAATCTACATAGCTACTAATAAGCTAACATAATCACACAGCAATTCAAACTGAACATTCATAAACCTGATTCTGATTTAGGTACGTTAAAGCAAAGCAAGGCACTTCATCTCTATATAGCACCTTTCATATACAAGGCAAACGCAATGTGCATAAAACATTTAAATAAAAATAACATAAGATTAAAAGAAAATGCATAAAAACACATTAAATAACAGATGATAATAATTAGTTTATTTTTGCTAAATTGGTCCTTAAACATCTTATTTTCTTTTTAACTGTTATGGCGGAGCTGTAATTTCCCGTCAGGAAGTGACATTCAGGAAGAAAACAGTCTGTGTAGTCTCTGTATTTAATTAACCAAATGGAACCGCTGTTGTTTCTACCTTCCTGGCCAGGCTGTAAAGGAGCGGTGGAGACGGGGGCGATGAACTCACCCTGCGATATTATTGGTGGACACACTCTTGGCGAGCGAAAGGCCGGTGCGAACTCGCCTCGCCCCGAGCAGAGACTGGCGTAGGCTGTCTGACGGGTAGATGGCTGAGCTGGGGCGCTCCTTCATCATCGGAGCTGCAGAGGAGGAGGAGGCCAGGAGGAGGACGATCAGGAGGAGGAGGAATTTAAATTTGTAGTTTTTATTCAAATGTATTTAACCGGCACATAAAAAAGAGGAGCAGGAGACAGAGGAGTCAAATCAAGCTGAAGGCGGAGCAGAGAGACAGGTCAACAGAAAGACACTCACTCTTGGACCGCATCGCTACGTTCTGCAGAGAACTGTTCCTGACCAGGGCTAGCTTCTGCTGCTGGAGAGACAGAGGGACAAAGAGGGAATTCAGTCTCCTTGGTGACGTGTGTGTGGCTAGCTCTAAGCTAGCGGCTGGGCTAGCCAGCGTAAAAAGTATTAGCCTGGCCACTGAGCGCCTTACCTTCTGTTTCATCTTGGCACAACTGGCCAAGGAGTCCCTACAGCGGTTGTGTATGGTGACGTTACAAGCTGCGGGAGACACAGGGAGAAACAAACAGTAGATAAACCAGTAGCCGATACAGTTATATGATAGACTGATACATATTTCTACATTTACAGTCCACATTAAAACTTGAACTGTTTTTACATAACATCTATTTCAATTGAGATGTTTAATAAGCAAGTAGACATTTAGGCCATATTCAAATATGCTATTACGCTGATATACTCACAACTACGGCTGATTCAATGGCAAGTATCTTGGGTCTATCTGGGGCAAGTTCAGATTTGGCGAATGTTTGCGAACATATTCAGTTTTCAGCTTGCTTTGTGTTCAGCGCGAACATTGGCGAACACAGGCAAGCGGTCTGAGGAGGGAGTTTTCGGTGAACACGCGTTGATGCTTGCCGAAGGGTGAGTTTAAATCAAATGGAATGTTTGGTATGTTTATGGAAAATGGTCAAACATGGCAAACATGTTTGCCAATCCTGAGCGCACCTCTGGCTCCCGTTCTGTTAAGATGCGGCATATTCACAGTTGCAGCATGCGATGTATTGCATGTCTCGCTCCCCCCCATATATATATATATATATATATATATATATATGTATGTATGTATGTTTGTAGTTTGTGTAGCAGAGAAAACAGACTGGGCGCTTCTGTGATGCATTCCTGTGTGTAACCACTGCTCTGCGTTCACTGAAAACCATGGTGTAACGTGGAGCGGAGCTGTTGCTGTTGATTATTGTCCTTTAGGGCACTACTGTGAGTTACACTCGCACACACACAAGCGAAATATATAGTAACTCAGCTAAAATTAACTGCTTTCTTGGGTGTGTTCTTCAAGTTGAGTTTTCCATAACTGCTGCCAAGTCTTCCAACTAAAAACATGTGCACACACACACACACACACACAACGTGTTGCTTCATTCTTACCAAAGGTTTATTCGCCTACACTGTAACTGAGTTAGCCAACAGCTAGTAGATTGTTGCCATCCTAACACACACACACACACACACACACACACACACACAGTGTGTCATATTTACAAATGAAAAAAAGAGCCAAGTTTTGTAACTGACAAGTTAACAGCCCATGTCCTAAGGCTACACTTACAGTGACAGAGTACTAAATACACTGCCTACACTTTAAATTATATAAATAGTATTGTTGAGGTGCTTTCTTCACTACGTCATTCTATTGATATTACATGATTAACCACTACATTATACACTATAGATCCTATACACTATAACCCCAAAACCACAAATGTCCCCACAGATTAAATATTGTGTGCTATAAACAACTTTTCCATTAACATCTTATAAAATATAATTCCCAAACAACAATAAATAATTTATTTCCCCTGGATTAATTTCCTGGCATGTGTTATTGAGATTTGTACACAATATAACATGACTGTAAAGCAGAACGCACATTAACATTTGCAGTCACCTTTATAGTCAATATCCGCTTAACAACACAATGCGACACCAAAGTGTGACTTTGTGTGAGTATAATTTACCATATGGTTACCTTTAGCCTTGAGGAAAGCACCCACGCACACACAGACAGTTTACTGTCACAAATGTCTTTCTGCAGATACAAATAATGATCTGCCAAGTACTGTATTACAGGACATAGTGAACCGTACTAACATTGGACTGGAAGACATGTTGATCTTCACACTCCAGTGCGTTAGTGTCAGTATTTTCAACTGTGTGTGAAGGCTTCCATCGCCATACAGAAAATGACACCACCACTGAACTGTACAGAGATGCATGTTTACACTTGAGGGCATACATGCTGGTCACAAACTGGGAAACTCAACTAAACTAACTTTTAAAGGTGTGGTAAGCAATTTCACTAAATTCTGAGGGAGCACCTTACATGACACCGAAGGCAGAAGTGTATTTATTTTGATGTTAAGTTCAGATACTAACAACGCTTACGACAACCATCTTTTAGTCCACAAAAGCCACAACTGCTAAATCATATCATATATACTTCATTTGTATAGCACATTTTATACACAAAACTTCACATAAAAACATGGTATGTCATAGTTTCTTGGTGGATGCTAGGTTTGAGATGCTGGCCTTGTGATACCATCCTGCATCTCACAAGCTACAGCGTGACTTTGCTGTATCAATCTGGGACCCCTTAAATCAAAAGAGTTTGTCATGGAGGCAGTGCTAATGCATTTCAATGAAACTTTGTTACATACAATTGCTATCTTTATCTCACCCGGTCAAAAGGTTTAAAATCTGATAGAGCAGAGAATTTCGGCTGACTGCTGATTGGCCTGACTGATTTCAACAGGGGTGACAAACACTTTTGCTTCGAGAGGTTCCAAACTGGTTGTAACATCGAAATGAAATTGGATCTTAGAAAATCACACTGGTGTGTGCGTTCGCGAGTGCGTGCGCGTGTCTCAAACCTGCCTCTGGATGGTGCTGTGGTTCACACTGATTTGTACTGATTAGACGTCCTGCTAATCCCACCAACAGATTGCAAATCCACACAGTAACCTGACACCAACTGAAACATCACCAACAAAACTGTGGAGCAATAGCATGCTTGCACACACAACACTGCTAAATGGTTTCAAACAAGCAACAGTCTTGCGGTGTCATCATGACAACAGGACAATGACAATTATGCGATCAGTCTATTGTCTTCTCCTCATCACACACCCACACACACATACACACAAGTGTGCCGTTTTTGCCCCAGAAAGGTTGGCGGGGGTCCGATCAAAATGTAGGACAGCGTAAGAACCTAAATCCCCTCTGGTCCACGTAGCTAACAGATAAAGAGGGTTAATAGAGTGGGGGGGGGGGGGGGTGTTTACATGCGCTCTCCCATTGACCTTGACACTCACACACACACACACACACACACTTTTTTTTAATGACACAATTTAGTGGAAACATCCATTCAATATCTATCCACCCTCCCCCACTTTGACACTACAAATGTTCTCCCACGTGACAACCCCCCTCACCCCCTCTCCAGTTGTTGCTCTAGGCATGTGGGCATTGGGGGGAGAAGTATATTGGCTGACTGGCCAACACACTGAGCTCTTTGTCTGGATGGGCCAGCTGACAGAGATCTTCGTCAAACGATGCCTCACAGACCAGCCGGGACCTTCTTCTAGGGCATGAAACCCCTCCCCGACCCCGCTTGGGCCCCTGGCCAGGTGCACAAGGTGAGCCTGGAGGGTCACTAGTGTTGTGGTGTACACAGCAGCAAAGGGTGAAGGTCACTGTTGCTGTTAGCTCTCACCAAGACGCCACAGGATGCTTGGTGCTTCAAACAGACTCTTACCAATCTGGTGAATTTGTTTGTGAATATTGTTGATATTCTGCTAACAGTCTAACCAACGCATTCAGCTGAAAGCAACATTCAATTAATTAAAAGCACATCTTTTGGCAGCCATGCCGTACGCACACATAGTCCACTATGTCAACCATCTGAAGTATACAATCCCCTATCAGGGCCCAACTGGCATATGCATATATAATATGAATAACAGTGCATGTAGTTAATGTTACTTAAAACAAAAGTAATAAATACAAATAAAATACCAATGCAACGAAAACTATTAATACCTATCAAAAGGCAGTATATTTTTTTATTTACTAAAGGATAAATATGTATTTACCTTAAGACAACATAATATAGTGATATATCAACTATAGAATACCACAGCATATATACCACTTGATTTAGGTTTATATATTTGGTTGCTATTAAAGATGTTAAGTAAAATCATGTTTTGCGGAATACAGCCAGTATTTAATAATCTCTCTCACTCACAAACACACACACCTTCTGTAATCCTATTGGACAAAGGAGGTCATGTGTGCATCTGAGCCAATCAGATGTGAACAACAGACGGCCAAAGAGGAAAAAGGCCTGCGGTTCACATATACACAATCCAAAAGAGCGCGCGCTATCAATAAAGTCAGATTGTGAAATGTGTGTAGTCGTACACCCCTGGTTGCTAAGGAAACTGCATGAACAAAAGATTAAATTACACTTCATTTTCCAATGACAGGGGAAATATCACAGAACCTTCTCTGCTGTCTGAGATGAGGACATAGTGTTAGTGAAGCCACTTTGCTACAGAAATAGCAGCTAATCTCGGACACAGACATTATTCAATGTTTACACTAGAAATGTTTCTACTCCTTTTAGATTACGTCAGCTATTTTTGCTAGTCTGTAATATCCTAAAAAAAAAAGAAGCAAATGAATGCAACTGGAATATTGGACTAGCAGCTTTGTACTGCCTAAACATTTTCTGAAATATTTAGAGGTTTTGAGAGAAATATAATACTATTTTCAAAACTATTTAGTTTCATGGTCTTAAAGACCAAAGGAAGACATAGTCTCCACCCTAAGCTATGTGGAGACTTCCTCTAATACAACACATCACACAATGCGGCTATTACAACACACTCACTAAATTCTCATGTTTGGACACATCGTTTATCCTAAGCTTATCGTTCTACCTACCACACACAAACTGGTGCATGTGTGCGTGTGTGTATGCGCGGGTTGGTGTATAGTGTGCATGTGTACGCTTGTGTGTGTGTACCCGTGTATGTAATGTATGTATGCATGCATGTGCATCGATGCATTTAGATTAATTGATTTATCGCCCAAGGGACATTTGTCTTGTACGCACAGTGTAATATCTGCTGTTCAAATGCAAACTAAATACCGTAGTAGGCTACATACTTAGTGCATGCAGTTAAAAGTCTCCAATCAGTTACATGAGATGGCCTTTGGCTAGCTTGTCATTCAGGGCTTTGACCATGGCTTTGACAGACAGGGGGACATATGAGATTTTAAAGAGGTTGTGCTGCACCAGGGGACTCTGAATAGTCTGCCTGGGGAAAGAACGTGATACGCAGGATGGGCACCATTTTGGGCCTGTCTTATAGTCTGGTCAATGGGAGTGTGTGTGTGTGCTATAGTATGTGTGTGTGTCTGGTTGTGTGTGCATGTGTGTGTGCGTGTGTGCTTCGTACAGGGGCAGCTTAGGGCCTCCTTGGCGGTGATGCTGCGGTTGCAGGAGGAGCACAGCGTTGTGGCTGACACCGTCATGGAGGTGAACAGGTGACCGTTGCTGTAGCGGGACTCCCTCTCCCGCGCCTCCTTCTCCCGCTCCTTCATCCTCTCCTTCTCCTTGTTCTGACAGAGAGAGAGAGAGAGAGATAAATAATTGGCCACTATATCTCATTGACTGAAGGACAAATCGATACTGACTTGAGAGCAGTTATCTCTTTCACACACATTTCTCTCCTCTCCTCCTGACATTAGCTTGTCTCCTAAATACGTAGCCTCTCGCCTGCATACATTTCCCCAAGGATCAATAAGGTGTGTGCTCAATAGACACACTCTACACTCAAACACACACGCTGTTGTCTAGTCTAGACACCGGCTTGAATGCCATAAACCCACCCCTGCAGGATATCTAGTTTCCTAGACACTCTGCGCACACAAATCAAGTCTACTAGACGCCTCGCCTCAACACAGTGCTAGCTTCCTAGCCACTTCGGTTTCTAAACACAGTAGCTAGCTTCTAAGAGCCGTGCTGCTCAAGGCATCTCCCGTTGTCTGTTTCCACAGCCAGACTGGACCAGGAATGCCTTTCTCAAGGGCGTTTCCCCTTGAAGTTGTCTCCCAGACTACATGACCTCTGACCCTGCAGAGTAAAAGGAGATGCACGATAGCTTCTGGAAAGGAGGCAGGTGTTTGGGTACGCACGTGTGTGATATTTCTCACAATGAGGGAAGAGCTAGCGCGGTAGCATTTAGCCTGTGGCTACGGACAGCTGTTTTAAGGTCATGCCTGAACATTCCCAAAATGCATGCACGTGCATACACACAACAGGGCATGTTTTAATAGTAAATGGTGTTTAAATCGTAGTTAGTTGATGTGTAATTATACTGGGAAACCAGAGAGCCAAAGTCACTGAAAACACACACGCACACACACTCTTTGTGTTTAATTATTATTTTTGTGTCTGTATGGTGCCTCTTTGTTTGACAATGCTCCTACTTATAAATATAGATTGTGCGATAAACAGAAGAGAGAGAGAGAGAGAGAGCGAGCGAGAGAAAGAGAGCTAGAAAGAGAGGGAGGGAGAGAGAAAGACAAAAAGAGGGAGGGAGAGAGAGATAAGGGAACCAAAGGGGTGTTTGTGTGGAGGAGGTGTGGACAGGTATGTGAAGGGAGGAGGGAAAAAGACGAGAGATGAGGCCAGGGAACAAAAAAAACTGAGATGCAGTGAGATAAAAGAGCAAGAGAAACAGAGCGAGAGGGAGGGAGAGAGGCCCCTGCAGGTACAGAGAGAAAGGAGGAGGTGGGAGGAGTAGGTAACTGGATCAGCGCATTAAGGCAAGAGAACAAAGACACCTTAGAGAGAGAGAGAGAGAGAGAGAGAGAGAGATTCCCAGCAGTGTGTCAACTGAGTTTTGTCACTGAAAATTAAACCCGACCATTGTGCAAACACCTTGTGTGTTGTAACAGTTGTGCCACTGAAGCAACGTTAACTGGGGAGAATGGGAGGGAGAGAACGAGAGATAGAGAGAGAGTGAGGGAGAGAGTAACGAGAACGAGACAGAGGGAGAGAAGAAGGGAGAGAGAGAGAGAACGAGAGAGAGAGAGAGAGGGAGCGTGGAGAGAGAAAGAGAGCTAGAAAGAGAGTGAGGGAGAGAGTAACGAGAACGAGACAGAGGGAGAGAAGAAGGGAGAGAGAGAGAGAACGAGAGATGGAGAGCGAAAGAGGAAGGGAGAGAGAGCGGGGAGAGAGAAAGAGCTAGAAAGAGTGAGAGAGAGAAGGTCTCCAAACCTCATCTCAGCCTGCATATTAACAAGCTGTCACTCCTTAATCACCTCTTCTCCACCCTGTCTTGGCCCATCACTCCAGCATCTCTCCTTCTCCGTCACCTATCATCCTTCCATAGTCTTCCCCAAGTACAGCAGCTCGTGTGGCTTGCATACATCGTACTATAAGAGTTACCATGTATTTACTATACCACCACTGTGTTAATGTAACACATTAATATACAATAACATTCTAGATAAGGTGAAAATCACTGTGAATAATTGATGCTTGAAACAAAGGAAAATTCCATTTGTGCCATTTGGGGGCGGGGACTAAAAAACGGGGTTGACGTTGGATGACATGGCTTCTCAAAATAAGTCATGAATTAATCAGTCCACACCCTATTGTGGTGTTATGGGTTAAGGTGTCACGTCCGGTGGAGGGGTGACTTTAAACCATAACTGAATGTAACTTGTTTACCATAACTGGTGTATGTATGGCCTATTCAGTCATTGACTTATGTTTATTTTAAGTTGCTTTAGACAAACGGAACTGCGAATTCCTTGAAACGCTTCACATGCTCATCGAAATAAACGCCTCCTCTTTGGAGTCAGTAATGTAAACTTGCAGTCTGTGATGGGTATATTATTACGTAAGAGATGCTTGAAACTGTTAATCACATTACTCAATGACCAAATAGGCTAGTATCTTAAAGGGATAGTCAAGATAAATCAGTCATTTTAGTCTTAGCATGTCATTAAAAGATGTAGAGGCTTAATATAAACACCTACAAACCATGAAATTCAACTTGAATTACAAAATATTCCCTATATTTATTTCACTTTCTGTCTTTCCAGCGATTTTCTGGGTGGAGTTAACTCGAGCGTGGGGACGTCATGCCACTCGCTCTTGGACTGAAAATGTCTCTAAACGACATATCTGTTAGAAATCGCTCGCTTGTTTCCAACGGTACATGCAACGCACTAACTTTTTGCATTTTTCAAAGATGTGCAGTTGGTGTAGTCAGGCTCCGAGCTAGGTTGCAGTTACACTTAAACCTTACAGATATACATATACGTTTAACCAGCTAGCATTTCTAGCTAGGGTAGCGTAACTGTAAATCAACCAGTTCAGTCGCGAACATCCCTAGTTTCCAGATATGCTAATGTTTGGAGTGGCTCAATCGCTAAATTCCTGGACTACCCTGTAAGCATCCTTGAGCAAGCTGCCTATAACCACCAAGTCCTCCGTAATACTTTAAACTGTACTCACTGTAAATGGCTTTGGGAAAAAAGAGTCTAACGTCTCCCCGCGTCTATGTGTCTTGTTGAGCAGATACATTACACTCAGCAGTGTGGTATAGCGTATGCCGGCTGTGTCCATGGTGAGTCTGACTGTACTATCTGCGTGGCCATGCAAATTGTGATCAATGAGATAAAATACAAAAAAATGAAAATATTCGGCCGTCAGTTGATGACAGGCAGGACTTGGCACGTCTGACAATGCAAATTGATAGCTCGGGGGACACGGCACTTGATGAGAGTTAACCTCATGCAAGCAGTGATGTCGCTTGGCACAAAAACAAAACAAAAGCAGAAGTGCCAGGGTGCAGTGAGCAGGGTGTGAACGCAGAATAGGAGAAATGAAACAAAAACACATGAACAGCAGTGTTCAAGGAAGACTTGGATGTGCACTCACACACACATGACCTAGATCATCTGAATGACAGACTATAAACAAACGTTCAAGGGTCCAGATGGTTCAGTTAGCCTGATGTGTGTGTGTGTGCGCGCGTGTGTGAGGGTTCCTTATTCAATGTGACTTATTTATATAGACGCCGCATTAGGCCATTAATTAGTACAATCCTCCAAAACCATTATATATGTGCATATTAATATAGAGTGGATTTTGCAGTTTTATTTGTTGAACTACTACTTACTGATGTTTACTGTTAAATTGGCAGTGATTAGTATTTCAAAATAACTATTAGGGCTGGGCGATATGGACCAATAATCCCAAATCTTAAAAATATTTCGGTTGAAACAAAAAAAAAATTATATATAACTTTTCTTTTCTTTTTTTCAACAAAGTGGGCTAAAAGTTCATGTCTACATCAATGCCAAATGTGAGCAGTCTCAAACACTTTTTTTTATTATAATATAACAATTACAGGTTTTACTACCTTGTTTAATTAAAAAAACACATTTGTGCAAATACAATGTAAACATAGCATAATAGGGATGTTCCTAAATAAATGATAACTATCAATTGCCAAGTAATTTAAACTCAAAACTTTTACTTAAGACTAGTCAACAAAAACACTCGACAATGATCACATAATAATAATAATAATAATAATAATAACAATAATAGCTAAAAAGCAAGACAGAAAATCTCACTTTACTGTATATTGATTCTGCAAGACTGTATTATAATACTGATGCGTCAAATAGGCTGAAAAGCAAATGTGTTTGTTTATTATATATTAAAATACATTCATAGATTAGACTACCAATAAGATAAATATACTAATCGTCGCAATTTTAACAAAACTGGAAAAAAACTGGAAATCCGAAATGTGAAAACATTATTTTAGCGACATTTAATTTATCAATTTTTTAAATCCATAGCAGAGAGGTTGTGAATATTGCAGCTATAATAACCATTTTCTCATTTGAATCCACATGTTTTTGATTAACTTGTAATACTAGCTAGGCTACCTGTATCTGTCAAAAACGGATATTGAGTGATTAGACACAGAGATAGACCTCAACAGTTGCTCAACAGCTGCTCGCGGTCGGTAGCACTCAATAGGAAAGCAACAGTATACAGCATTCCTTCAAATATTTGTGCAAACTAATTATAATAGATAATATGTCAATGTCAGTGTTAATACAATAAATAACAAATAAAGCCAAAGCTATAAAACAGACTTATACTAAAGTAAGTTGCCATGGTAACATTTCCCGCTGAGTGATCCTGCACATGTCACGTATATATATGCATTGTCTGGAGCACTGGCTTGCAAGTAGAAAAATGCTTTAACTACATTTATATATAGCCCTTTTT
>JAODVN010209503.1:0-12081 GCA_025434125.1 Chologaster cornuta
GTGATGTTTGATGATGCTTGTCTAACTCGCCTGATGTAGTTACCTATAGCAGATACTTTTAGCCAAAGATACTTGGGCATCATGGATGTTTATGGTTAGGTTGAACTTGTTGGGGATAAAACCTTCCACATCACTAGATTTTTTTTATATGGGTCCACATTTACACATCTGCATTTTCATGAATGATGGTTGATGATTGGTTTAATCTTAGCATGATTTGATGGCTGCTCTGTTATGGTCAGGTATCTATATATCTGTGTGTGTGTACATATATGTATCAGATGTCCTTGGTATGCAAAGCCCAGGTGGAAGCACACCGAACAGTACAGTGTCATGTCATTTCACTTGTAAACAATCGTCCTTCCCTTTTTCCAGTCATTGACGGTGGGCTGTGAGACCGTGGATATGACCCTGAGGAGAAATGGTCTGGGACAGCTGGGCTTCCACGTCCGGTTAGATGGCACCGTGGCCGAGGTACTGTGCCACAGACACTCCCTGTTGAACCCTCTCCAAGACCCTTTAGTTTTAGTCTTTAGTCGCTTTAGTTTAGGTTTAGTCAGGGATGTTTGATCCAAGGGTTCAGAATAATGGAAGTTCTGGCGGTTGGAGACAATGAGCCTGCTTTATCTTAGTCAAACCTGGACCTGTTTAATGGAGCTGGTTAACTGACACAAGCCGACAGTTCCGCATGCATAGAAGTATATGTATGTATGAATTCTAATTAGATTTGACTGAGTTGCATGAATGCAGTTCATCCCGGTGACCATTAAAGGTTCAGTCATGGCTCTCTCCACATTCATACAGTCTTCCTATTAACTACCCCGGGGTATTGGCAAGATGTCTGCCGAGCAGCCAGACCGAGGTGTAGTAAAGACACTGTGTACAGGAAGTCACCATGCTCTGTTTCCTTTCAGGTGGAGGAGTATGGCTTTGCCTGGCAGGCTGGCCTGAGACAGGGCAGCCGGTTGGTGGAGATCTGTAAGGTCGCCGCGGTGACGCTGACTCATGAGCAGATGATTGACCTGCTAAGGACGTCGGTTACGGTCAAGGTGGTCATCATCCCCCCCTACGAGGAGGGTGGTCCCCGCAGGTGTGTTGGTGTGGGATTTAGCTACTTTTAGAAATCAAGAGGGTACAAGCCTTGGGAGGGGTTTCATGCCATGGTTAGACTGCACAAATTGAGACAGACGTTGACACGATTCTGTCGTCATTGACATAATTTCAGAATCTAGCCTGAATTTGAACGTCGGGAATGTCTCCACTTCTTACAGTACAATAATGAAAGAACAGCGATGTGGCGTTTGGGATGCCCCACGACACCTTGACAATGTGTCCATCTTAGAGCAATTAGAGTGACATGCAGCAAACAAACTACATCAATGCTCTTGACATGTTAACACATTAGTTTCCTCAAATTGTCTTTGACACCCAGGAATGGGTCCACAATCGCTTTTTGTTTTCTTTCTTTTCTTTCTCTTTAGAACACAAAACGCCAGCATCACACTTGGCTCTTCTGTAGCCACGATTGATAGTTTGTTGACCCTACTCCTGGACGAACTATGAATTTGAGCAATGTTGAGATAGAGGCAGCGTGCAATGATTGGTCAAGGCCGTACTTGTAGTGTTGCCAGTCTCCCGGCCAAGACACTGCAAGAATGTATGGCACAAACATTGCCTAGTCTGACACGGTTATCGTGAGATACAAGCCTTGTATAGTCTGATATCTCTGCGTTAGGCTCGTAACACAATGCAATAGAGCTATTGCATACGGCACGCGCTATGACCGACACCACCGCCATAGATGATGTGGTGAGGCGGTGGCAGGACTCCAGTGTTCTCAGACGGTTCTGCGTGGGAGTGTGCAGAACAGGAAGCGACAGAGCAGGGAAATAGCTCGTGTGGTCCGGTTTATATCGGAGTCCCCGGTGAAGGGAGTCAAAATGTGGACGACGCGTCCATGTCTCTGATCTCCAGATTTGTTTTTTCATCTCCTCTTTATCTCATTCAGTCTATTCTCCTGTTCAAAATGTCATCTAAAAAAAGGCTTTGATTTTCGGTGCATTAACAAGGCCTCATGAGACATTGATGTGGTTGCAGGGTGACAGCGCAGCTAGATGCTATGACTACACTGCAGCTGTGTGTAAGCATGCCTTCTCATGCGTGTGTGTGTGTGTGCGTGTTGCTTTTCCTGACCACACTGGGGTTCCTAAATGCAGCCATTGCAGCTGGCTAGCAGTGCACAGTGGTTTGATTTCTTTAGATGTTCAAGGCAGTTTAATTACACCAAGTTAAATATCCAGGACACACACGCCAGGGGTAATGGTAAAGCAGTTGATCATTTGAGTTTGTATTTTTGTCCTCTCTCTCTCTCTCTCTGTTAACACTCCCCTCTTTTCCTCTATCTGATTAATTTGTGTGCCAGAAAAACAGATTGCATGAGATTAAGGCCTGGAATCTAGAAAAACGGACATAAAAATAAACACATATTACCGATTAATTTAATATGGCATGTGTGAATGAGAGGGTGTGTGTGTGTGTGTGTGGTTGGAGATGCTTTTGATGGGAAAGATGTGTCTAAACACCACCTAGAATGAGAGGCTAAGTGGGTGGGTGGATATGAGAGGGGGAGGGAGAGGGAGAGAGAAGATTTCCTCTCCTTTCTCTTCTGCTCTGCTCCAGACTAGTGAGTAAACTAGCGGGATACAATGCAGACGGGATTTAAGGATTGGTGAGATTGCATGCATGTGTGTGTGCGTGCGTGCGTGCTTCCTGATGCACTCGCATTGTGTCGCTACAGCCAGTGGGATGGAGGATCCTCTTTGTGACTTTCATAGTAAGGTTGGTACTGTGCGTGCACGTGTCTGATGTTCATTGACTGTAAGCATTGTGCTCATTCCATCTCACTCAAATCTGATCTGGGCGTTCAATCTTTGTTCTGCAGTGATTGGTTATTTGTGTGTATGTACAGTATGTAGGTATTGTATGTGTTGTTGTTGACATGTGGTAAGTGTGGCCAGGCAGACACTACAAATGCATACTAGCACACTGTCTTTGTTATGTTAGCATTGTATCTAAAATATGTTCCATTCTTCTTTGTTCTGGAAATCAAGTCATTTTTTTCCTCTTCCTATCTCAGACCTAGCCTGATAGTAAGAATGACCATTTAGTGTAACGCCATTATTCAATCTGACATTGCTTATTAGCTCTTTTCTCCACGCGGGGTATTCCATTTCTTTTAACCAATCAGGAGCCCTTCAGCTAATCTAACACTGATTTTATTGGACACTGAAGCTTTATAAATGCAGACCCTCCCCCAAGCCACCCTACAGTGAATAAACTGCTAGATTTGATTCTGATTTCTTACGTTCGTATACTTCTTAGAGTCGCAGTGGGTGTAGACAACATTTCTGCAAAGAAAATGTTTGTTAAAAGGCTGAGATAGATCAATCTCCCCTGCCCACAAAGGCACGGTTTGGTCTGAGCTTTGTCTAAACACCATTGACACGGACAATGTCAGACTCTCTGAATGCTTGGCAACACTTGAGTAGGCGGGGCTTCATGAGTCTAGGACCAGACTGCCTCAGCTCCTATCTGCATCTTTCTTTTTATACCCCTCCACCTTAGCATTTATGGAGAAAACCTTGTGTTAGGCACATTCCATACATATCTGATGTGTGCTAACCTCCAGGAATAGGACCTGTTATTGTGTAGTGATGATGGTGTGTGCGTATTTACTAGATGGGATGCAGTTATTGGTGTCCAGTGGATGGAAAGTTCTTCACCTGTACCGTTTATGATTAGTGAGGCTGGGTTTCCTGGCTTGATTAAATAAAAGATGAGCAACCCCTGAGTGGAAGCTGTAGAATGTTTAATTATTGATGAGCATTAATTCCATCTTGAGTTAATGGCTTGTTAAAACACTAGGACTGGATAAAAGCTACAGTGGCATGTCATGGGATTTAACATTGAGAATTGTTGGTCACTATATTAATCATGTTGATTTTATGTTATGTTATTGCATGTTGTATGAGATTGTATCTTAGTTTAAGATTAGCCTTGCTAATTCAGAGAATGTTTTACAGAAACTGATGCATTTCTCTCTTAACAAATGTTTTTCTCATGTAAAAATAGTTAGCGATTCAATTGAATATTGATATGTGAACACACACGTTGATGTGCAGTGGTCAAGACTAAGTATTTTTGTAATTCTTTAATCTTTACCTTTAAGCTTGCAATATACTTGCTTTTAATCACGCATATGTAAGATGACTACCAGGCGTATTGGGTGCGCATCCTGTTTTCCTTTGGCGCGTGGTTTGTGCGCGTCTTCAGAAAATAATGTATTCAGTTGAAGCACTTACACACAATCCAATACAGCACACGAACGTGGGGGCAGTATCAGGATTGGACAGGCAGATCAACAGCAGTTTCTAAACAAAGAACACAAATGGCGGAACCTTTAAGAGCAGTTGGTAGTATGATCTCCATGCCGCCCCACATTTTTACATGTTGGTCATTGTTGAGGAAATTCAAAGGTAGTCAAGGCAGATATTCAGTTTTCAGCCAAGGATGATTTCACGTTTGTATCACGGTTTTGGTCTCTGTTTCACAACCGCTACAACGCTTGTTTCTACACAGCCCTGGGTATGTAAATCACAACTCTGGATATATAGAAACAAAGTGGTGCAAACCGCAGCACTATTCTAGCCTTGGCAATGCATGGCCAATGTATGGGGCAGAGCTTCTGAAGGAGCACCCTATGGCATATCAACAATCTTTCTCCAGAATCATTGACTCCACCTTTAAGTCATTTAGGAATTTTTGGACAAGCTGGACAACAACAAAATGTGACTGTAGTCCACCCATGTACAACTAGACCATGTACCATCAGTTAAAGGTATAATCAGCTATTTATTGCAACTTTTTATTGCTACATTTTTTGTCAAATTCATCAAATATCTCCTCGCATTTTGCTAGTTGACCTTTCTCTGTGCGTGTTGAAAACACACTACACAGCCCTGGCTCCGTAAATAGCAACATAAACAAAATGGCACCCATTGCTCACATTAACAAAGCCATAGTACTACGCTTTCCTTCACAATGTGTTTTGATGTGTGGAGCTGCGCCGCAGAGGAATATTGTTTTGATTTAATTTTTAAGTTACAGTAGCGTGTGTTCTCGATAATGACCTACCTTGCCTTGTGAATGCCCTTCCCCTGCTGCAAATCAGTGGTAGTGCATGGTTTGATCAAATACCTTATGATAAAAAATAATAATTGTTGTTATTAATTCCTTGCCTAGATTTGTCCATTGCCAGGCTATACTGTGTGTGTATATATACTATATGTACTACACACTATCCTTTTCATCCAGTTTGTCTGTATGTTTCCGTGCTGCAGGGTACAGAATGTTTCCCTAACTGGCCGTGTGTCAACAGGGGCTGCACTGAGGAATATGAGATGAAGACCATGGAGCAGAAGCCAGAGCCCGAGCCATACCCAGTGGGCTACAGACCCTCACCGCGGCCCGCGGCGTGGCGATGGGACAGTCCACCCATTCCCCCGGGGCTCCACAGTGCCCCCGTCGCCCAGCGCTGGGTTCCCCCGGGGCCCCTGCCCCAACCGCTGCCTCGCTCTCATAAGGGCCTGGTGCCTATTTCCCACAGAGAGCCCTACAGCGTCAAGAGGTGAGACGCATTAGCAGCACAACAGAACGTGCATTTTAGCTGTGAGCATTTAGCTAAAGTGAGTGTGTGTGTTTGTGTGTTAGGTATCACTCTTGGCAGGTGTTTCCCTTTTATTTGCGGTATACATTATATAACACATTTGTGTGTGCACAGACAAAGTGCTATCTTAATACAGTATCTAAGCAGAATTAGTGTGTGAGTCCTCTCAGTTGAAGCACGTTGCACTGCCGTTGTGTTTGCATGTGAAGCCAAGCCACGTGATTGGACAGAGCATGTACCATGCGGTGATTGGTCTTTGAAGTTAAGCTATTAAATATGTAATATAATTATATTGAGGCCACACGCACACTGTAGCAAAATACATTGGAGTTAAAACGGCTGGATTGTTTTTGAGGCATTTGTCCAGTTTACATCTAAACTAGGTCTTTTGAGACCAAGGTTAGGTATCCCGATCACATACTAATGTGGTATCTGCAGGTTTTCAATATAAAGCTAATCATACAACAAGCTGTACAGTTGTATTCCACTATGAGCCAGATTTTAGAAAAAAATGAAGATTGTTTTTGTATTATCAATAGTTTGGGTACTGTTTGGTGTTTTCAGATTTTTGTTAGGTCACCAAATTGACAAAAATCTTAGATGACACATTTTACATGACTTGTACCTGACTGTTTCCATTGGAATGAGTTCTGCCACATTGCTTTTGTGGTTAACAATCTGGCGCTGCAGGTTGCTTTTGCTATGTGATCGGGGCCACGTCTACTATATTCGGTGGGTAGGTGGATGTGCAGCATGGTTGGTTGTGGTGCATTATCTTATCGTCGCTCAACGATTTGTGCTCTCCTTCAGGCCAGTGAGTTACCCAGAGAACCACTACAGCCTGTCTCCTGTGGGTAGCGATAGAGCGTTGCCCTACCGGAACCCCTCGGCCAGCTTCTCCTGCCCTTCGTCCGGCCTGGTGGCTCTTTCCCCCATGGGGCCCCCAACCATCACACCGGGCCCATTCGTACACTACAAACCCTCCCCTGATAGGTGTGTGTGTGTGGTCCTTATGTTCTGTGTCCTCCCATCAGCTTTGCCTGCTTTGATCGTGAGCGAACATGCCAGGTGTTGCACATAACAAGGGTTTTGTGAACCAGAAGGGGATTGTGTTGAGTCACAAGCTGGGTAAATAGTGTAGCCTGTAGACTAGAGTTGCATATTGTGTGGGTGTTTTTTTTTTTTTAAGGGCTTGATGACATCTTACCCAACCTGAGCATCGGGTTTAAGTCCTCAGGAAACAAAAGGCGAACAGCAGCAAACCAGGAGAACTGGTCAGGTGTTCTACTCAAACAGATGTACTGTTTACCGTTTTTATGGATGTTGTTTAGCTGGAGGGAATATTAGTGTGTGGGTGTGAGGCTGCTGTTAGCCAACTACTCTGTACTGCTTTGTCTCTCTGGTTAGTGTAGCAGCTGTGTGCATACGCGTGCAAGGCATTCAGTTATCTGTAACCCAACAGGTATGGTACAGGGCAGCGTCCCACATTGGGCTATGAGCCACACCATAATCTGGACATCACCTCCAGTGGAGAGTCCTCGTCTGGCTTCACTAGCTTGGAGAGCACCATGGAGCGCTGCAAAACAGGTACACACACATTCACTCAAGAGTTAATAAATATGGCTGTACCACCAAGCAGTCTGTCTTCACAAATGGCAGTTCATGGCCTCTGTACTGACTCTGTACTGACACCTACTGGCTTAGATGAAGCAGTGCCAAAGCTGACCCTAGCTGGTATACTGTACCTTACAACCCTTGAAATAAAAGCAATATGTGGGCTAACATAACTAATTATCTACATACAAGATGCCTTAAATCTCAATGTAAGGAGAGTATATATGGTGGGCAACATATTTAATATAATATACCTTTGTTTTTCAAGTGTACATCCCAAAATGCTCGTTAACCTAGTGGATCTTTTAACACTTAAATGCACACTAACCACATCAACCATGCTCTAAACAGACATGATATGATGAGGAATTTAAATCATCTTTGCTTAACACAGATGGGTGGTTTATGAGTTTCTATTGTGTGTGCGTGTGCGTATGTAGTACTAAAACCTACCATTGTTTCCCCATATTTGCAGTATATATTATAACATATTTGTGTGTGATAAAGTATTATCTTAATATCTGAGCAGAATTTGTATGTTCCTCTAAATGAGTCCTCTCAGTTGAAGCTTGTTGCACTGCTGTCGTGTTTTCATGTGAAGCCAAGGCGCGTGATTGGATAGAGCATGTGTACACACGCTTTATACAGTGTCTGTGTTATGGGCCTACTCCTTTTAAATTAAGCACATTAAAGATGCTGCTAATATTTATATGGTGGTTAAAACGGCTGTATTTGTCCACCATCTAACTTGATTTAGGTCTCTTGAGCTCCAATCTTGTGCTAACGGTACTGCAGTATCTGCAGGTTTTCAAGGCATAACGTTGAATGAATTGCTTAATGTCCCCTGTGTGTCGTCTGTCCAGAGCCTCTTTGGCACGTGCCCGTGTCATTGCGTGGCCAGAGGAGACCAGCCAGGCAGGACGTCCCGGGGAAAGACTCTCCAAAGAGGCACTCGAAGGTTAGCCTCTGCAGCCGATGTCTTTTGCTCGTGCCTTGTCTTGTGTGCCCACCGGCAGCTTCTGTTCCCTCCTCTCCACAAATGTACATGTTGACACGCTTGTCCAAAGAGACTTACAATTTGTGCATTTTTCAGTAGCTGAATAGGTCATGCACCAGCAAATGTAAGCCACCAACATTCTGTTAATGTTGGTATTCTGTGTTGTTCTGTTAATTCTGCTATGAATCATTGGCTGTACAATTAGTTCTGTACATTCAGCTCTACATTATTCTGTCCAGTTCTATACACTCACTTCTATACATTCATCTGTATAGTTCTGTACACTCAGCTGTCCATCTTCTGTCTACTCCACCTGTCACCATGGTGTCCTCCTGTCTGTCCTGTGTTCAGGGTGAGGCTCAGTACTCCAGTCACTCCAGCACCAACACTCTGTCCAGCAACGCCTCCAGCAACCACAGTGATGAGCGCTGGTTTGACGGGGTGCCAGGGGGCGAGCGAGGAGGAGGAGGAGGAGCAGGTGGAGGAAGCGCCGGCAGCGGTGGTTGCCTTGGCGACCCCGCCGACCCAGACCCCGAACTCCTGAACAAGGGCGGCTCCAGCGACAGCGGCATCGATGCCCCCACCCACTACAACCACAGTCGCCACAGTATCGTGTCTGGCGAACCATCGCACAAACCGGCGCACAGCTCGGCGCCGTACGGGGGCCTGCAGGAGCCGTGTTCGGGGAGGAGCGGCGGGGGCGAGGCAAAGAGGCGGGAGCTGTCGCCGGTTGTACCGGGCTCAGCCAATTACAACAAAGGATACCGAACGAGGACGTTCCCGCCTCCAGGCTCCAGCGCTGAAAAGACAGATGCGTTCAAACCCAGGTGGGTCTCCTGCTAGCTGACACATGCTCTCTCACAGCGGTTTACCCACTAGCCTCTCACAGAGAGAAGTATAAACACTCGTCTTACCCAAGCCAGCTGGTACATTTAAGTTTAACACAAGAGAAGCAGACGCTAAGTTAGTGATTGTTTCAAGACTTGGATAACCATGTGAGGTACTGTAAAGATGAAGGGGTGCGCCAGTAGTAGGCCAACGACAGTTCTTATGATCCCAGCTTAATCCTATATAGGCCAGCAGGTGCATCCTTATCCCCCATTCGAATGCATGTAGTCACTCCTGAGCAGAAGCACAGAACGAGCCCCTTCTTAAAGGATTCTGTGTTAAGACCCTCAGTGCACGGCTTCTAATGATGCAGTGTGCGTTCGGACCGTGCCGCGGTAGGACTGTCTCTGTGACATTAGAACAGCACACACGGGAAGAACGCCACACGTTGGGACACAAATGCTTCCTCACAGGTAGTGTACAGCTGGATAGAAAGTAGGTTGGCTGAGAATGGTAATGCTACTGTACGTATACCCTGGGAAGTTGCTGTTTTGTGTGAGAGGTCAATAGTCTGATATATTAAGCATATCATAAAAATAGTTGACCTATTGCTTCTGTAAGAGACCAAAATTGATAATATGCTGAGTTCCTGGCTAATTGCTAAATGTTTTGACTGAAAATGTGGTCAGAAGAATAGATTTCAGATGAGTAGTTTGTATTATGGCTAGTTGGCCAAAATAAAGTTTGTCTTAATAGTCAATAGATTACATAGTAGTTTCTATAATACATTAACATGTTTGGTACAAGGTACTTGTGCTATATCAATCTATAGCAGAAAAGGTTTGTTTATGTATTTATATGCAATGAAAATAATGTGTTGCAATTATATTTAACATGTCACAGACATGTTTATTTACACTGTCCATATTTGTATATATGTTATCCATTTGAATATTCAAGATACATAGACAGAGATATATAATGTATAGAGTATTGAAGTTATCTGCTCCCACACCAGCAGGGGGAGCAGTTTGTGGACTTAATGCAGTATTCACATGCAAGTCTTCCTTTGTGCTCTCTCAGGGCCTGCTACACACCCCAGGGATACAAGACTCCCTCAGCTGAGAGAGGACGATCTAGACCTCCAGCCGCCACGGCCATTTCAGCTCAGCTAAGCTCCACCCCTCTGTCGTGCTCCGCCCCTAAGGCCTTCTACGTAAAGAGCAGACAGTCTCCCTGGCCTGCTGAGGACAACGGCCCATCGCCCTCTAACACAACCACAACATCCAGTTCTGATAGCAACAGCAGCAGGAAGTAAGTACAGTATATATGGTGTGGGTGGGTGTGTGTGTGTATGCAGTCATGGCTTAACTGCATGCGTGTCCCTGATGTTGGTTCTCTAGGCAAGTGGAAGTCAATTCTAAGAATGTATTCGGTCAGCCTCGTCTCCGAGCGTCGCTAAGGGACCTGCGGTCTCCACGACGGACGCACAAGAGCACCATTGAAGATGACTTGAAGAAACTGATCATCATGGACAACCCTGGAGAGACGCCGCTAAGAGAAACGGTGAGTTTAAACGCCCTGCGTCTCACACTCCAGGCGCACACACACCAGCTCAATCCAAGGTGGAGTCAGCTACCCTGCAGAAATATAATTTGAACTCAAATCACAAACACCTCTTCCTTCAATGCCATAGGGTCCACCCTCAGAAGCGACACCCCCCACATTGGACACACATTGTGCACGCTGGGATAGTGTGGCATGTAGAAACGCCACATGGTTAATGTTTACCTTCCCATGGCTGACTCGGCCTTGTAAAGCAAAGGCAGCAATGCACTGCTCCAGCCCATCCCTGTCGTCTGCCACGCAGTCTCCCAGGTGCACGCTGCAGCGCACCTTCTCGGACGAGTCGCTGTGCAGCGGACGGAGGGACGCCAGCGGTGAGAGTCAGAGCAACCCTACGGACCTGCTGTTCACCTGCACCCTGCCCACGCGCAGGCACGGCGCCCCTGCCGGCCACATGCAGGGCAAGAAGGGTGAGTTGTGTGTCTGGGGGAAACGCCGCGCTCTAGTGTCTCGCTAACGCAATGCTGTGACCGTGGCAACCACCTCTCCCCTCTCTCAGTCCCTCTGTCTGCATCGGAGCTGTCCCTTACGGAGGTGAGGGACAAGGTCCCCCCTCTGAGACGGCTGGAGCCAGGCCTGATGCCCCTCCCAGACACTGCCTGTGGCCTGGAGTGGTCCAGCCTGGTCAGCGCTGCCAAGGCCTACGAAGGTAAGGGGGGGTGTGTGTGTGCAGTAGCCTGAGCTCCAAGATGCTGTGAGAGGGTGCTTGGCTCAGGGTAGAGTCTGCACTGCACTCAGTGTGTATAGTTTATAGTCCATTATCTCCCCCTACAGCCAGTGGCTGCGGTAGTCATTTGCAACGTGCGTCATTTTGTCGGGCATGGTTGTATATAGTCCATCTTAATCTATTTTTAACCATCGTGAAACATTTTTATGATAATATGACCTAGGCCTATTTATTAACTGTGTATCTTAGTTTTGTGTTTATCTCCATTTTGCACTTTACCAAGACAGCATTGGTTTAGCAGGACAGAATCAGACTGATTTCAAATAAAACCACTGGAAGCTTGGTCTTTTCAGTGGTATTGTACGGGCAGCACATTACCGTGAGTTTTCGACAGTTGTCTTGGTTTTGATGACACGCTTTGCTGCCGACGCATGATGTAGAAAGTAGCAAATTGATGATTATTCAAAATGTTTCAGGCATTTCTCTCTCTGTCTCCCTTGTCGACTGCTATAATATCAATATTATGCCACTACACTTGCTTTGGGTAAGAAAAAGATAACGCTAAGATGCTGGAAAATGAAAATATTAGTGTAATCTACACAGACTAAACATGAAATATGTGAC
>JAODVN010209612.1:0-12077 GCA_025434125.1 Chologaster cornuta
GCATATATTACCATTGTGGTGAATTGTCAGCCAATAAGCTATTGCAATACGGATAAACTTGACATCATTAGTGGGGGGTAAAAATTGCAAGACTTTCATGAGTAAACTTTAATGAGCAGTGCAGCATCCAGCCTTCTGCATTGAAGCAGAGCGAGAATATATTTTGAAATTGACAAAACAAATCTTGTGTTCTGATGGCCTGTGTTGAACAGGCACCAACACATAACATGCACAGGCACAAAACACCCATTTTGTTTTGCGGCAGAGTATTCTGGCAGAAAATGTGTCTTCATAATAACAAAGCACAATGCTCTCTGCACAGTTTCATACCTAACTGGTGATGAATGCATTAATAACATTATAATGCCAAGAACTGGGGTGGCTGCACAATGGCGATCGGATTGCATGTCTACTCTACATGTATGGTAAAGGCACAGGAATGCTGTAGTCGTTTTATTAGCTCGCCGAAACTCAATTTCCATTTAATTTGTAAGTTGGCTTCCAGAGTCTGTGCTGGCAGCTAAAGGTGTAAATCTGGCCTTATCTGGCCTCGGCATGCACAGTTCATATCCACGCACGCTGTGCCAACAACAGATCTATAATTCATGGCCAAGCACAGCCACGTTATTGGCTGCCCATGTATTAGAAATACAACACAGGGGAGAGAATTTCAATGTAGTGTCATCTAAATGGTACAGGTGCAGTGAGGGAAAATTCCCCTCTTCGGGGATGTAAAGTCCTGAGATCACTGGTGAAAAAAATAAAAACATGATATATGTATGATATGATGCATATTGGAATTTTATATTTTTATTCTGCTGCTGTGTGTTAATGTCACCGTACCAGGGTGAGGGAAGGCTGACCCTTCAGTTAAGTGTTGTATGTGACAGGTGGAGAATCATTCCTCCAATTACACTAATTGGAAAAGACAGGTCAGGTCAATTAAACCGTGGAATAATTAGGAAATTAACGGAATGTTCTGGGTGGAGAATGCCTCGAGGAGTATGCCTGAAAAGGATAATATTACAGTGTTGTGAGATCCTGTACATCATGGCTTCATACAACATACTATCAATGCCATCGATTCAATTTTCACATGATGTAATATCTAGACTAAACTACAAATGTGCCGAGGTTTCTGAAAGCGATGGCACGCTTTTCATGTTCTAGCAGGCTCCATATGTGGATTAGTATCTAACCGTGCTCCATGGCTCACAATTTGCCTGCCAGACGGTTCAAATATGCTGCTGTCAATAAAATAGAATTTCATCAACATTTATTAGCCCTCTTGAAGAGCTTAAAGATATTTCAGACCGTAATGAACTCACGAAGCCCAGAACTGCTTTTTCTTTTTTTTTTTCAATTTAGAAGAAGAAAAAAAAAGTCTTCACAGGTAAAATACAGTCTTCGGTGTTGTAATAATAAAAATAGAAGCAAGAATTACACTGCACTATAGATGAAACTTTAATTTTATGACTGAGTCAGTCAACTGAAGTCAGAATTAAACCAGAATCAGTTGACATCGTTCCTTTCTTGTAAGAACAAGAGCTTAGATGCTTTGTGGGTGTACAAGCAGGATTGTGTGCAAACACGCACACATACAGTCACAATATACAGTGACTAAAGCTTGCGGGAGTGAAATGTGTGGGATTTTGAAGAGCTCAGGATTCTGTGCCATGTGAAAGTGATTGGGTGAATATAGGGCAGACACTGAGGATTGAAGGCCCTTCTGTGTCCTCCTTTATGAGAATGGCTGTGCCAAAAAAGGGAGAGGGCTTCTCCACACTAAGGCCAGCCCAACACTGGGATATTCCAGCTCAGCCTGGCAAGGTGACCATCACATACTGATATTAAATAGATTCACACTACGTAATAAAAACCGCTCAATGCAGTTAAAGGTATAGTCAGTTATTTGAAGATAATTATAAGCTAATACACTTTGTCAAATTCCACAAATATCTCTTAGCATTTTGCTAGTTCTCCGTAAATATGAACATACTTCATGCTTCTGAGGGAGTTGGTTTTAATTGTAGCTCAAACTAAGTTATCGAGAATGACTGCCTTTAAGCACTGTCCCCACGCTTCTCTTTCTGTTCCCTAGCTTATTGGGGACCATGCTTTGTTTTTAAGCTCACTGTTAATAAATGACCACAATCACCAGGAGAGGGTGGCTGCTTGTGGGTTGAGGAGGGGGCTGTAACATGTTGTTGTGGTGGTTGTGCAGCAGCTGGAGGCAATGAAGAGGAACATTTTTCAGTCATTGTCAAAGGGGAGGGGGGGGGGAGACACACGAACATGCAACCGTAAACACACACCTGTTGCAACACACGGTATGGGAAGTCCTATCATCACTTGAGAGTCTGCCATTTGGACCATCATTACAAATGTGATATTTGGGAATGTCTGACCCTCATGTGTGGGTTAGAATAAATGACGCATTTTGTATTAAGACACTTCAATAATAATGGCAAATGGGTTACTAAGCGCTGTGTTAAGGTCTGCCTCTCTGGCGGACCAACCGCTAATGTTTGTGCTAGACTGATGCTGTTTTTCTACGAATGTTGCATTTAGATGATAAAAAAAAAAAAAAAAATGCTTTTATCAATGGCCTATACATTGAATCATGATTGTGTTAGCTTAGCTGTCTATGAATAGCACTGAAACATATTTTTACAGGAACCTCAGTCCAAAGATCCATAAAAATACCAGTTCTTCACATATAGAGCGTGAATCCTCCATGCACTGTTGCTTATGCACCTGCTTAAATATTCACGTCTGTCTTGCCTTGCTGAGAGCATCACAGTGCCCTCTGCAGACGTGTCCTGTCAAACTAGAGCAAATGGAACATGGCCAGATTATCACTGGCCTTGCTCTGAAGTTTAGTTTTTTCATTTCTAGGGTCTTTCCACAACCAACATAAATATCTGTCTCTTGGCCAGCAGGGTTCAAGCACGCGCCCTACCTGAGTGTGTAATGGCATCATAATATGTGTTTATGGTTGTTATGTTTGTAGAGATCATTGGAAATGGGAAAGCTGTTATGCTGATCAACCATAAACACAATAACGTGTGAGTCACGGGGGAAAACAGGGAGGGCCCCACGGGGACAATAATGTATAAATTATATCATTATACTGTACTTGGCTACGCATTGCGCACAATATGATTAATATTTCACCCTTCAAATTTAGCTGTAATGGATTATTGGACAATAAAATGTGGAGAAATGGCTGTCTAATCTGGCTCACCAACGTTATTTATTGACAGGTCAAAAATGTGTCACTGGGTCTGGTTTTTATTACTTTTCCACTCTGGATGTGTTTGGATATTAAAGAGCTTTTTATACTCAAGGATGGAAAAGGAAAAGGAAATTCAATGGACGGACAAAACAAATGTCAAAGCCTCACTCAAAAAGATAAAGGATCAGTTCATTCACTACATCTCTCCTCGACCATTTGAACCATGTCTGAATAGGAAGAGTGATGATGGTGGATATCTGGGCTCAGTGAAAGACACAGAGACCTTTAAATGAAGAATAAAGGTGAGTCCACTGGTCTATTGTCTTCCCAACCCAGGTGCTCAGAGGCAATACCTGAGGATGTCTTCTCTCCGGGAAGCTCCCACGTGGAGTCTTACCAAAGCTGGATCTGATGAGAAACGGACGAACGAGAGCAGACAAAGACGCACAACCCCACAGATACTGTAGAAGATTCACAAGCGGCGCATTTCCTGAGCCCCGGGAGTGGATTTATAGTTGAAATAAGGCACTATGAGTGAGGATGAAGTAGAACAATGGCCATATGTCGGGCTATGGCACAGCCGCAGGATGATCAGTTTGGTGAATATTTCATTAGAGCTTGAGCTAAAATCGTTCCAAATGAAAACATACATATCTCCCCCAAGGCACGGCACAGCCATATGTGCATGTTTATTCATACAGCAGCCTCGTCGTTTGGGTTGAGCGATAGATATAGGTAATTACTTTCCTGTGATCCTATTAGCCCCCGCACTGTTGCCGGTAGTAAACAGGGGCATCGAGTCGAGTTAATCGGAGGTAACGGGATATTCAACGTGTTAAATGGAGAGGTCTGTTTCTGTATGCATTCTTTTGTCTGGAACTAAATGTGCCTCACCCTAACTTCCTCAAGTCTCATTTGCCAAAGACTAACGCGGATCAATAGAACCAAAGGAAAGAAAAAAAAAAGATTAAGTCGGATCAATAGAACCAAAGTAAATGGAAAAAAAATGCTGGGAAGAGGGGTGGTTACGTGATGTTGACACTGACGGGGAATATATTGCACGGCTGTGGTAACACATTGCTATGTTGTGACAAGAGATAATTAATACTTCTAATCTTCATCTCCTGCATCTCCACAGCTCAAATAGGTGAAATAAGGGGGGGGGGGGGGGCAATAAGGCTCAGTCAAAGCTCTTTATCTTTGGTCCTTCTGTCTCATCTCTTTACATTGTCTATCCTGTCTGTCCTCTGTAGTGTCCCCGTTTCCCAGCCTTTATTTATCTGACTCGGCTCGGAAAAACTCCTCGTCCTCCTGCCTTGTTGCGATCTGCCTCTTGTTGCTTCTTCGTCGCTGTAAACTTTTGTTTCTTTCACTCTACGACATCTCACAGTACAGTTTCATCAACGTGGGATTTTGCATTGATGGGAGCGGACATTTATAAAAACGCAATGCTGTTTTTAGTCCCACACCACCTGAAATCACACAGATCGAATAGCAATAACATGGTAGCAAGAATGTTGTGTTTTATATAGCAGACTTCTCAGGTTAAAGGGATGGTTCAGAACTGTCTTAAAGGGAAAAGCATACAAATGTTGCATCTGGTCTTAAAATATAAATCTTGGGATTGTATTAAATCGATTTCGGAAAATTCAAATTAAGATTGATTTTAATTTGGAGAATCAATCTTTTGAACCCACCTCTAGAAAATAATGTTTTTTTATTTATGAAATAATTTTATTTTAATTATAGTTTCACAAATACATCCCACAGTATATTAAGCGTATATCTGAAGTGCATAAGCTTTAAATCCGTGTTCTCAGACACAGCAGAACGCAGAAGTGTTGTGCCAATTAAAACGACTAATTTAAACTCTGTAGCTGTACGCTCCTCCTACGACCAATTCTGATATTGTCAAAGTGACGATTTAACTGACCAATCAAATAGCCAAATATAAAAATAAGAAGTGGGATTAAATGTTCTGCACCTTCTAGTTCTAAAAAAAAAAAAAAAAAAAAAAGAGTTATGTGTAAATCACACACACCCAGCCTGGATTCACACACACGCACGTATCTGTAATGCTTTACGGTAGTGGATAGGAAATGCACGATAGGCAGGCAGCATTTAGACATTAACATTTATTTTAATGGCAATCACAAGAAGGTACACAGGTGAAAAGGCACTTACGTCAAGAGACTGAAAACACTAGGGCTAAAATACACATATAAAAGGCTGAACATTTGACAACGGTAAGAAAAGGACAGGTGCAACAAATTAAACAAATGAGGTAACGAGGCTGGAAACACAGTGCAGGGAGTGAAAGGGAAGCAGGCCTGAAACACAAGGTAAACACTGAACATGACTAGGGATGTCACGACGATACCAGAAATGTAGTCAATACCAATACCAGTGAAATTCCACGGTTTTCAATACTAAATTTCGATACCACGTGAATATCAGCCGATGGCTGACAGGCATCACGATGTTTTGCAGGCATCGTTATAAAATACAAAAAAACGTGTCAAAGCAGCATTCAGACAAATACATAAATATCTAGACAAACACTGCGTAATACGCAATTTCCAAAGGATCACATTCTCTCTCTCTCTCTCTCTCTCTCTCTCTCTCTCTCTCTCTCTCTGCCTGGCAATGCAATCAATGCATTATGCTAACAACAGATGCTAACAACAGCAAAACTAAGCTATAGTTTACTGCTCGCGCTCACTTACTTTGCTGTAGTATACAGTGCCTACCGTGAAATGGCTGGTTGTTCACTAGTTGACAACAATTGCCGTCTGTCCATCTTTTGCCCAAATTATATGAGCATATAAATCCTACACACCACTTCAGAAGAGTCCTCTTTCATTACGGTAGGTAGGCTATAAATTCGAAGTAGCTACTGACAGATGAAGCGGAACCATTTTTACCGACGCGGCCATCGTTATTACAGATCATTTTGACTAGACTAGACCAGGCCTACACATAGGGGTTAAGAGGAGAACTAAGGTAGCATGTTGAAGAGGAAAGAAAATACTGCCTGGCCTGCCTTTATTGTATTAGCTACTTCAATTAAATTTTTAGCTTGAAGCTTAATAACTCCCCGATGGCATCGCCCATCACGATGTGTTACTGTAGACATTGTCCAATGCCAATGTAATACACATCCATCAACCCTAGTCATTTGGAGGATAGCCCAATTACTATATATATATATATATATATATATATATATATAATCTTGCATATAATACCATGTACAGTGTACCTACAGTAAAGTAAATGCTTAGGAAGTGAGGAGAATGGTTTTGTTTCATTTACTGGTACAGGCCATAAAATAAAATACTAATATTTAGTATGCCTTTTAATGTTCTTTGAGCCATATCTGTCACATGCTGTGTCTTGCTTCAGTACATTCTACCGTCTGCATGCCAAGACAGCAAAATCTGATTGCTAATAATTCAATTAGTATGTGCATGAGTGATCATGATCAGATAGAGGCTCTTCTATCTTACTGTTCGGGGTGCTTTTGCAATAAGAGGCTGGTTTTAAGTTACAGCTGTGTTACCAAAAAAAATGGTTGGCTTGGGGGTAAGAAAGTGCCAGAGAAACCTGTTTATGTTTTGAATAGCAAAAGGAATTTACCTTGCTAGCTTAAATGGCACTTTTATGCAAATTGTTAATTAATGAAGCTTTAAATATGTATGAAAACGTGCAGTTATTTTAGGTATTGCACCGCAGGAATATTGATGTACATTTAACTAGTTGAAACTACACTTTTTAGGCACGTACAGGACCACAGTGACCTCACATTTCTGACCTCTGCATACTGTAGGAAAGAGAGATGAGATCATTTCACATTCACACACACTTAAGATGAATTAAACATCATACATAGTAAAAACGCATTATGGCCTTAACCCAGATAATAATTTAGCATAATATCCTTCCAATATATTTCTGTTATAGATGAATATCTGAATATCTATCAAAACCTTTCTTTTCTTCTGTAAGACATACTTGCTCGTCATTATTCCAATTCTGTTCAAAAGAGACCTTCTATTTTACACATGAATCCTGCAATTCTTCCCGTCTGCAGTTCGATCCTGTGGTTTCATTTCCCTTTCATGAGCTGAATGGTTTGGTTAATATGGTACCCTACAAACTAAGGCTTCTAAGCAGTTCCAGCAATCATAACCATATTGTCACGGGGCGAGTGGGGCGGCCCAAACCAAACGCAGGTTGGTGGTTAGAACAATGATCATTTTAATGAAATACGCAAAAACACTCACTAGAACAAAAACAATAACCGACATGGACAGGGAGAAACAGAGGGCTTCATATACTAAGGTCAATTAAGAGAATGGGCCCCAGGTGTGTGAAATGTCCAGGATGAGTAAACCTGTGCAGGGGAAACCTGGGATGCATGGCATACAGGTGAAGACTGCCATTAACCCCGACACATTACTACAAATGACGAATTCAGTGAGAGCTGAAACCAAATCACACACACAGGAAAGAGATGTGGTGAAGACTATTCAAAGGCAAATCAGCTAGTTTGTGTACGGAATGATAAAAGTCAGGGCATGTAGTCAGTGGGAGACCAGCACACAAGCATGCAGCAGAAGACAGACAGGAGAACAGGAGAACAAAATACACACAAGACTATATACACTCACAATACTTAGGTGCAGTATGTGAGGCTGGAGGAAAGTTATCCAAACCTCCGCCTCTCCCTTCCGTGCTAACTCTAACCTCCACCCATCACATTGGACATGCATTCCCAAGGCTGTGATAGGGTTGTGTGGTGCAGTCTGCCCCACTTTGTTTGTTTTCTCATTTACAGAGCCAGGGCTGTATTGTAACATAAAACGTTTTCCTACACTATAAGAAGTTAAGCATTCACTAGTAGCATGTGACTCAGTGGACCAATTGCGAGAGATCACATGTCCACTAACTGTGGGAGGGCTAACAGCAGATTTTGCTTCAATAATAATCTATGAAGACACAAATCACAGAAACCACGGGGTCTCCACTTTCCTTCAAAGACCAAGGGGTGACGTCACGCACATGTATTGTAGTATATTGAACATAAAGCTAGCAGGCCACCAAATGTACGTAGTATATGAACTATATGGAGAAGAAATATACCACAAATACGAAGTCCTTTCTTAAAATAGCCATAGGCTGCCATCAGTTCGCCCTGCCAAATAATACATTTTATAAATCCCTGCCAACAGTGAAACTTCAGCTTTAGCACACAAATGCAGGGATGGTCAAAGGGGTCTAAAATATCTGAGTGAATACCAAGTGAAAATACAGCTTTTTTGGGGGGAGGGGGGGGGTTTGCACATCACACTAAATCTGTTCAATTGTAAGGCGGCTTGCAGATACTATAGCTGTGTGTGTGTGTGTGTGTGTGCTGACAGGTGAGAAGGCAGCTGTTTTAATCACTACTAACCCCTACACCCTGATGACAACGTCAGGACAGGAGCAGAAGAATCCCCCACCCGTCTCCCTATGATCGGCCTCATCAGCTGTCTGCTCAGCTCTCCATTTATCTCTTTTATTATTTATTTGTGTCGGCTTTGTACACATATCTTCCCCAGGGAGTCCATCCTTTGAGAATGTATGCAGGGGCCCAGGGAAAGTATCGTATAGCTTAGGCATCAACTGCTCTTTTTTACATATTTTTGTGTTGTATGCAGCGCTAAGCTAGCGCTAAGTTTAACTCCAGCATCATTCCCCCCCTCCCTTTTGACAGCAATGAAGATGACTGATTCAGGGCAGTGTTTGGAGTCAGATTGATTGATTCCTTCTTGATATTAACTCGAGAAAGATAGCTGATTGCTAAAGAATAATGCTACTAATGGAACACCAATTACAAACATTGACATGACAACAACGGCTTATTTGTTTGTAGCAGTATTGATTTTGGATACGCTAAAAGACAGACGCTCAGTAATGGATTGACTTTGTTCTCGTTCATTTGTCTTCGTTAATAACAGATCAAATTACTTGAATGAATTTCAGTGTGGCACGCTTAATCCACGTACATAGACACATCTTTATTCATTAACAATGACAAAGACTTTGTTTATTAATCATGGCATACATTAGAGAGAATTGTTTTTAGTTACTGGCTAACATGATATGTGACACCACGCTCTGGGCAATACAGAGTTCCTCCTAAAATGAATGAGAGCCGTGTTATGAAGTTACCTTTTCAATATATATTGAGCCAAGCCAGAAAAACAAAATAAGAAAAAAATAACAATACAAGAAATTAGTTATTTTTTTGACAAAAATTTAATAAATTGCTATACCACTACATCCTGCAAAACCTTTTTACATTCATGTATTCACTGTAAATTGGAAAAAACTAACAATCTGCAATTGGAGCACTTTCTTTGTTTTAACCGGAAATTGAATACCTATTTGGCAGACGAGTTATATTAAATCCCATTAAAATGTGATCTGTTATCCCCCAACAGTGCAGGAGTGTGTAAATAAACCATGGCAGGAAATAAAAACCATAAGAAGTGTGATCATATTACAGATCTATAAGTATCCACATGTAGGAAAACACAGAGATGCCTGCTTTGAAATGAAGATGGAGAGAATACATGTTCTTCATGGAGAGCTATAACTTTACAAAGTAGACTATGAAGCATATATACATATAAATACTATACAATGACGTGTGAAAAGGCTAAGCCTGATACAATACAGTACCTAATCACCATCTCATTTGCAGATTAACTCACAGGGGTGTTTTGTAATGTTTTCATTTTCAGAAAAACTACAGGATACAGGAAATAACGTATAAAAAATGAAGCAATCACACAGACACAAATATATGAAATGGGTGTGTTTCAAGCTGGTGAGGTCAGGTCTCAGCACGTACATTCTAAAAGGTTTTCTGCTTGTAAAGTGCTGTTCAAATGGAGTCTGGTCATAGGTCTGGTAGGTTTGAAAGTCCATATAATAAAAAACAGATGTTCATTTCATGGAGAAAGCAGATTAACTTCTTAAGCACACACATTAAAAATTATTTTTAAACAGTCGTCACTGTAAGCCACAGTGACGACTGTTTAAACAGTCACAGACAACAGTTGTCTTGACTGTTGCAGATCTTGCAATGCAATGGGAAATGGCTGCAAGGCACTATACGGTCAGAGCTTTGAATTGAGGGGTTCCAGACCGATACAGCGGTGAAGTCAAAATGCAGCTCAAGATATCAGATGGTCTCAAACTGCTGTTACAGTACAAAGGGACCTCACAAAAACTTGACTCCACGATCAACTGGTATAGAAAATAGTGTTGCATAGAGTATGGTGCTTTGTGCACCATACTCTCAGTCAATTGCACGATGGCTCTGATGAATGGAATGTGTATTGTTCTTATTTAATTTCCTTTGGCAT
The DNA here is from genome assembly GCA_025434125.1 of Chologaster cornuta. Taxonomy (NCBI): domain Eukaryota; kingdom Metazoa; phylum Chordata; class Actinopteri; order Percopsiformes; family Amblyopsidae; genus Chologaster; species Chologaster cornuta. Next base: position 10,657 of record JAODVN010209612.1, read on the forward strand.
TTGGCCTCGGTAGACCACATTTAAGATGGGCAAATGGATTCCTCCAGTTATTGGAATAGATTTTCATATTTATATCAAGTTAAAAGAGCACATGAAATGCTATTTTCCCAGAGTGAGCCACAGCGACTAATCAATAGACCTTCTCCAAAGACAGATCATTTTGTTTATTAGAGTCTAAATGTTCAGGAAAACAATGAATGGTTTATGTAATTTATGTTCCCTTGTATGTCAACTAATCTACATTTTACAACATTTTATAATACATTATGAGTACTGAAAAAACTAAATCATGACACTGCACTTTTTTATACTTTAATAAATTTATATTTGTAACCTATTTTTACCATCACCAGACACTGTACAGATCATTTCAGATCAGCAGCTACATCTTACAGTGTAACTGCACCCTAACGTGTTATTTGAGCTGTAAACAAAGTACTTGGATTGATTTGTGATGGATGATACACATCAACAATGTGTATCAATAAATCAACAATTCAGTTAAACGTCACCCCCAGACCTACTGGTTTTCAAATGATACATCGTTGATGGGGTCCCCCACTCAGCCCCTTGACATATTTTTCACAAATTGTAGTGGGTGGTGTCAGAGCTGGGGTGCAGTTACTTAATAAATATAAGATACATAAAATATAAATATAATAGTAGGCAAATAACTGAAAATGTTAAGGGCAGGATGCCTTCATTTGTAGAAAATCTGAAAAATTGAGTTTGTACAACTGAAGAAAGACATTTTATGTGCAATGCGGTATACATCATAGAAATCCATCATTGTTTCTCCTTCAATCTTCTTAACCCATAACATTTAGGCACATTGAATGTGAAGACGCAACAAAACACCCAAAACACATTTCAAAACCACAGGAGAAACAAAAAGACAAAAAAACAATGCATGCTTTCATTTTTGGCTTCGTCAATCACACAGTGGCATCTCTCTCGTGTATGAATAATACAGTAATAACATATACAGCCAGAATTTCATATTCATCACAATTGTGTTGTATGCAAGCACCTTTAGATTTCATGCATCGAAAATTACACTTTGCCAAGGTGCTGTTCTCTCAAAGCTGGGGAAATGCATCCAGTGACTGTGTTTCATAGTGTCTCTGCCAACACAGTTATTGAGAAATTACAGGGCAGGAAATGAGTCAGGAAATGCTGTGACAGTGGCCCAAGTGGAATCCGGGGAAGATGTATTATTAGGATATTTCCTTGGAAGAATCTGGAATTGAACCCTGATTCAGTAGAATGTGATTTTAAAGGGAGGGTATTATGTCCCCTGATAGATGATTCACAACCAACAGTCACGCTACACGGAGCATCACAAAAGGTACATGAAGCGCAGAGCTGGTAGCCCTCGACAGCATACTCCATACAGATGAGGTTAGAAGGAGTGAGATCAC
>JAODVN010209829.1:0-12075 GCA_025434125.1 Chologaster cornuta
TATAAAAATGTAATGCATTCAACATTTTGAATGGACTAAATGCATGCCATTATTTAATTTCTGCTCTGAGTAGCCCTTTAGCTATGTGGCTTAAATCTGTGTGTAAACAAAGATTAGTTGCCATGAACTATCTGGGTTCCAGAGTGCCAAGCCTCTCTGCTGAAAGGAAGTCACACTTAAACCTTGGAGACAAAAAACAGGGTTGTCTCTTTCCTCTCTCAAACAGAATAAGGATTGTCAGTTTAGCTCATAGACAATTCGGTTTTATTTCATTTTTGGTTCTTCCCTGTCAGGGACTTCCAAACAATTCAATCTTCTCCCTGTTTTCATCCCAAGGGAAAGCATGCTCCACACTTAGGAGCCCATGGGGACAACCCTTCAGAAAGAGAGGAATGGTTCAATTGATCCTAACGCTCAGGTTAATTAATCCAATTTAGCCTGATGGATAAATTGATTTTTGCAGTTCCACAAAGGCTTGAACTGTTCCAGTTTTTCTCCAGTTTCTCCAGTATGTCTCTCACGCTTGATTTAGCTGCATTATATAAAACGTTAGGATCATTAAGAAATTAGACTCTGGAGTTGGAAAATAATTCAAAACTACTACTTACATAGTGTTTTGAAGGATTCCTTCTCTTCTGCACATCCACAACTTTAACTTCAAGCACCGTTCGTAACTGCATCATGACCGGTTATCTTAACACTTGCAGAGATCCAAGAGGGCTGTCACCCATGTAAAGACAAAACAATTAAATAAACAAGTGTGCCTTCAGTCAAGGCAATACACATTCACGAAATGATGCAACCAGGCGGTGTAAGCGTATATAATGTCCCAAAAGAGTATTATGTCGACTTTATCAAGGCTGCCACTCAAGGTGAGGGCGTTTGAGGTTTGGAGCGCTCTTTCCTAACAGGAATCCCCGCCTCCTTTAAGAGGGGCGGGGCTAAGAACTGTACTGAGCTGATTGACAGTCAATTCCAGGACTGGGACAGTCCCTTTCAGATATATTTATCTATGGTTCCTCCAAAAAAATAGCTAGAAGACACTGATGTAGAATAGCGTCACCTATCTTACATACATCCTATAGGCTAGTATTCCGGTTAAACGATATAACACCCTGGTCCAGTTAAGATCGTGTTCGTCTATGCATATTCCTTAAATAAACAAAAATATACATATTTTAATAATTTCATGAGTTGAATGAATTGACCCGTAAAAAAAAGATAATGCAGAAGACATGTAGAATCGACAGAACTACATTAGGACACAAGTTTTAATACAATCAAGACGCTGTCCCCACCTTGTGGCCAAAGTGACGGTGGCAGATATTTCGTTACAAATTCAGACTTCTTCCATAAGGGGTCGCTGTCTAATGTAATTTTGACCTCATCGCCGCATAAAATACCGTACAACTTTTTAGGCGTTTTATAATATAAACCTGGTTTGCATAATATAAACGGCATTATCCTTGTTGCTATTCTATGAATAAACCTGATCACATGATAGTCAAAAGCAGACTAATGCTTGAAAAACGATATGGTTTGAGAAATGTAAAACTAAATGTAGGCCTACGTGCAAACTGTGAATAATGCCAGAATAAAACAAACATCGTAAAACAGCGGCGTTATTTACTTTAGAGGAGAAGAGCTAAAGCAAATGTGCGTTTCCTGCTTGTGACGACAAGAAAGGAAGGAAGTAGCGTGCGTATTCGATCTGAGGTGCGATCGCGTCTTCTTCCAGTCAGCCGAGAAGTTATCTGTGCTCGGCCAACCGAGAGGCATGAGGTCCTTGGGTTATCCTCAACTAGATGTTAACCGGGTATAGCGCGTTATCTGGGAGAAGAGATGGTGAACACTTGCTGTGCCGTTACCTCGCATACGTTCAGGCATAACCGTCTCATCGAGATACTTTGTGTCCGTCATCTCGACGTGCGCCGTTACAGTGTTCTGGGTTAGTAACTGTAACGAGAGGGGGGTTATCAAGCAGATGTACGTAGCTGGATGGCTGCAATACCTATTCGTTTGCTTTTATTGCGCTTGCTTTTCAGGCAATTTGGAATATATTTAACTGCGGAAATATAGTGAGTCTGGAAGACCACATCCAGTGTTCAGAGAATGTCTTTTTTTAATTTTCGTAAAATATTCAAACTGGGACCGGATAAAAAGAAGAAACAATATGAACATGTACACAGAGACTTGAACCCTGAGGAAATCTGGGAGATCATTGGGGAATTAGGAGATGGCGCTTTTGGAAAAGTGTACAAGGTAATGTGACAATGGCCTCCCTTAGCTGTTTTAGACAACCCTTAGTCGTATTGCTGGTTTGTGACATTCAAATCCTAAACTCCAGTACGGTGCCGGTAGGACAATCTTACTAAGATTAGGGTTATACCCGTACGGTGCTACTTGTTAATGCAGTTCTTAGGCCAATTTGTGTTTAGGGCGATCATGTGCAATCTACGCATTTTTATTTTTAGGCAAATATTATACTGCTTTCACTCGTGTTTATGTTATATCCAGAGTTAAGGACAATTGTAAAAATAAATATAAAAAAACACACACACAAATATATTTGTTTACATGCGTTAGGCCTACCGGTGCACGTTTAGATTTGTAGGTAAATTAATGTTTTAGTTGAATTTGACTTTGTCCTGTCATGAGTTCAATGTTAAAGTCAATATTAATGTTTAGCTGTGGCTCATATGAACATTGAGTTGTTAAAGGATTCTACATCAAAGCGTAGTTCAAGTAATACAACTACTCCCAAGCATTGTTTTTGTTCGTGGGTTTATGGGAATTACCCTAATCCAGAAAATGGCAGGATACCTCGTGTTGTTAAATGTTTTGTATAATGAAATACTATGAATATGGGCGTCTTGTATAGACTAGCTGCACAAGCAGGAAGTTTGTGCCTACATTGCCAGAGTAAACAGTATACCTGCCTCTGTGAAGTTTACAATTTACACTACCTAATATTGTTAGAAGTGATGTTCATAATAGTGTTTACTTTCTTTTGAAATTGTCAATATATAATTTGCAAAATGCAATTGAGTTACTTAATCTTGCCAGTTTCAATAAACTGTGCAGAGATCTGGTGTACTGTACCATACAATTTTCGCTGTATTCATCTCTAGAGTGTGCAGTCAGTGGTTTCCTGCAACCAAAGTGGTTTGTGACTGACTGTTTGGCCCCAAAATCGTTAGCCTATTCAGTCTCCATGTCTACATTAGCTAATAGCTAACAGTGAAGGAAGCCAGAACACAACACAGTGCCTTCCAAGTTGCTGCCTCAGTGCATTTCATCAGTGAATTCGCAGGATTGTGATAAATGTGTCACAATGGGGTGTTGTGGCCATCCAATATTTCTTTCTGTGGGTGAGAATTAGCTTTCTGTTTTGTTTAAGACCACATTAATAATAAGGATCACTTACCGTGTGACGTATATGTCTACTGTTTATCGCTTTTTACTGTCACGTCGCCCATAATAGCATAATTGTGTTTTTTCAGTCAAGCATTCTATATAAACCAGTGGGCGTTATGCAAATAAATCCTTGTAAATGATCATGCATCCTACCTAAGCCTACAGGTGGTAAGCAAATAGCTCATTCTAAACCAAAGTTTAGCTAATGGTCTAGGTTAGACAGGTATGGTCGGCACATACAGTGTATGTGTAGTCAGGAAAGTATACAAATAATAAATATACAGTATGATACAGTCTCCATTAGTGTGCTCTACCTCTCTGTTTCTTGATGTTCTGAATGAGACTGTGCTGTATCCATAAACACTGGACACAAAGCTGGGCTGAGAATAATGCTCGGTAACTACTTGTTTGACAGAGGAAGTATGTGGTGCCATTAACCTCTTCCTCTTCAGTTGTACTGAATATTGTACTGTAACTGTATTATACCGGATTTCAGGTGTAAATATTGAACGCCTTAATAATAATGCTGTAATTATTTTCAACGCTGTTAAATATACTTGGTATTAGAGCGATAAATATAGAAAGGATTTTTTTTTTTTACTTAACTATATTGTATGTACACCATACAGTATATGCACATGTGTTTGTATGTCTCTTTCAGAAACTGTAATTGTGATGTTTTTAAACTCTAAAGAGCAAGACGTACACCTGTAAATGTACAGCTAACTTCTCAGCACCCCCTCCAGATATATCTGAAATGTGATCCAATATTCTTCTTTATTACACAATTCCCATTTACGTCTTTGTTGCTATTGCATGACTCTATTTTTAAAATGAACCGTGTTTGTTACAGGCTCAGAACAAGCAAAATGGGACCCTGGCTGCTGCCAAGGTCATTGACACAAAGACTGAAGAAGAGCTTGAGGATTACATGGTAGAGATAGATATCTTGGCCTCCTGTAACCACCATTACATTGTCAAACTGCTGGATGCCTTCTATTACGAAAGCAAACTCTGGGTAAGAGCTATCTCGTGTCTTGGATTGGGGATTTGCCAATGTTTTCATGGTGATTTAAAACTCTTTTGTTACAGAGGCGCTGCTAATGTGAGGGGCCCGGTCACATACTGTACAACAAGACTGCATGTAGTCTTGTAGTAATCTTGTACAGTCTTTCTCCTTTCTAGGTTCCTAAAGCAATTATCTATTGTTTTGTCTATTGCATCATAATGGTAGAAGCTATACGTGTGGACACTCTCGCTCTTTGTATGTTTTGAACTGTACACAGGCAGGTATGTGACTGTAGAGCGGATTAAAGAGACGTGTTAGTAGTCAGTCACAACCCGGCATGTGCTGGAAGGCATGCTCAGTCAGTGTTTCACACCAAGTCAACGTTTATGTAATGCTATTACCACAATAGCAACTCTAGACTCAAATCTTGGAGTGTAGCTTTATTTATTATTCTTTTCTGAGGAAAATACTTTTATTATTGTACAGTACCCATTTCCATCACAAACTGGGATTGGGATTTCCCTTTGTATAAAGGGCTCTATTGCTAACATACCATGCAGCAGTACCATTTTAATCAGCTCTATAGGGGAAACCATGAACCTAACGCCAGGCCGTGTTGTGTGTGTGTGCGTGCGTGTGTGTGTGTGTGTGTGTGTGTGTGTGTGTTAAATTTCCCTGAGCAATAATGTTCTAGAAGGTGGTGTCATGTGACCACCCCTCTGTGGGCTGGCCACCTCTATAGGCAGATAATGGAGCACTGGTGGTGGCTGGAGAAAGTGACTGTGAATTATTCAGGGGTGTGTGCAGTGTGTCCCTCCGGTCTACTCTTTGACAGTGTGTAACACATTTGTAACTGAGGCTTTGTTATGAACTTATAATGTGTGTGTGTGTGTATATGTATGTTTGTAGTGAATTGTCATATATTGCATTTTTACTTACTGTAAATGTATTTATTTGTTTGGAGATTTCATAAGCAGTAACATGATGCAAGCTCCTCTCTAATTTGGTCATGCATGGATGAGAGCAGTGCTCTTTTTGTAGATATGATTGATTTGTCTATAATCTGATACCCAGAGCGGGTGATTATTATGCTGAAATAAACAAAGTAGACTAAATGATGTGATGGTCGAGTGTCTTGCATCACCTATTATCAATGAGGTCAGTTTCAAATTTCATGGACCTAAAAGCATCATAACGACTAACTGGATCATTCCGTTTGGAGTATCCTGAGTGATTTATTAATATTTGAATGATCCATTTCAGCATTTGCCATTTTTAAACTTGTAAGCTTTTATGATTTACATTATGCACATTAGTATCTGCCTGCCTTATCCAGAAAGTATTTGTATATAAAGGGCACAGCAAATTGTTTTACATGTTCATGAGGTGACTCTGCCTTGTGAAGAGTGGCACTGCAATAGAGCTTCCTTTCTTATCTTATTGTTATACAAATGCTGTGGGTAGTTTGAATAGGTTCCACTGGGGTGATAGCTCACAGGTCACAGACAGTTTTCATTACTTTTGCACTCAGACTTTACCTTCTTTCTTAAATCACTTTCCTTGAATGTATGGTGAAACATTGAACAGCGGGAAGTGAGTCAATACAATGTATTGCAATTAGAGTATGCTACCGGTAACCGTGTGTAGTAGCATATATACTATACTCGATTGTTACTTAAGCCCTTTTCTTTTTCTTAAAGTCTCAAAAGGGCATATGCTGTGTAATTTAAATGGCCCGTCATGTCTAGTGACACATTGAAGTAGTTTAATATCTTTCTGTTTAGCATCACCTTTTATATTAATTGAGAATAACTCTTCCACACAAGTTCCTCTGACTGCAGAGGATTCATGACCATTTACCCCCCTCTTTACATGTCTTTCTAAGTGATTATTCTCTCTTTCTCTTTACAGATTCTGATTGAGTTCTGTGCTGGTGGGGCAGTGGATGCCATAATGCTGGGTAGGACCCACTTTTCTTAAATGCTTTACTCTACAAAAAGGGAAGAAATCCTATGAGGTTATGCAACTCTTCCGTTGCTCTTTGTATCACATCCAGGGACTGCCTCTGTGGGATGCTTTCCATCTTTTCCTCAAAGAGGCCAGTCCAAGTGTGTAATTATCACGACCCCGTTTTCAAGGAGTGGTTAATAAGTCCACTTCTGATACATACATCTTAGCGTTTACGCTTTGAGTGCGCCAGTACGCACCGTCATGTGGCATAGGCCAAACTAATGCTGTCCTGTGTATATTACCATTACGTAAGACGCTGTTGTTAACTAAAGAATGTTGGTGTAGTCACTCCTGTTGTTTGAATCATGCCAGTTCCTCCCTCTGTGGTCCGTCCACTCTTACATGCTGGCTTGTGTAAGGGCGGAGAGTTAACCTCCTCCAGTTGCTATTGGATACTGTCAGAATATTAGGTTCTCCTTTTATTTTGTGTATTTTATTTTTTTTTACTACTTATAAGTACTTAGAAGTACATATGTTTATTTTAATGGTATTTTCAGACTTTTAAAGTAATTATAATCTCACATTTGAACAAGAGCATGGCTTGCAGACCTGTGATCTATATCATATATAAGTATTGTACTGTACATCCACAGAGCTGGAGAGGCCGCTAACAGAGCCTCAGATCCGAGTGGTATGTAAGCAGACCTTGGAAGCTTTGTCTTACCTACACGAGAACAAGGTCATCCACAGAGACCTGAAAGCTGGGAACATTCTCCTTTCCTTTAATGGGGATGTAAAACTCGGTAAATATTCTCACACCTACTACTGTATTTAGCCAATGCCCTTGACCTTAACCCTGAATCTTTCCTGAGGGAAGATACTAATAGGTTTTAAAGATAAGTGAATTCAGATTACTTTCCCCTGAGTGAGTTTGCTGGCAGTCAGTTGCCTTAATGGATAATGGTGGCATTGGTAATATGTTTACATAAAATTTAATCACGTAGGATCCTCTGGTTGCGTAAGCTATCAAATGTAGCAGACATGAATGCTTAAGGAGGATTACTATGCTGCAAATGCCAATGTGTTTATAGTTGAAGCTGTAAATACTCAATGTATTTAAATTAGAGTGCTCCCATTCTGATGATTCATATTATGTAGGCAGTCGGTCATGATGCAGCCTAGCATAGCAATCACCAGTATGCATTCACAGCAGAATAAATACTCTGTGTCTCTCTTCACTTGACTTGTACTCTGAGAAAAGGGTGCAAATTTAAGTGATCGCACATGCAGCACAGCTTCTGAGCTTGTTGTGGTGCAGGAATGTTTATGAAATAGGTTACCTGTGACTTCTTTCTTCTGGGTTTTTTGTCATTTGGCATCTCTGCTTTTCACATATTGTGTTGTGCCTGTTGATTGTGTCCTATAGGTATACATTCAGTGATCCAATAATCGTTTCTACTTTCAGCTGACTTTGGTGTCTCAGCTAAAAACACCAAGACGTTACAGAGAAGAGATTCTTTCATCGGGACTCCATATTGGTGAGGGATGGAATTTTCCCACTTTTAATATTGAATGGCATCTGTGCGGGGCAAATGTTCCTCTTTGCAGCACGTTAAAGTGAGGCAGAGGTAATGCCCTTTTCAACTTGCTGAATGTGCTGTTACTTCTGCTTCTAATGGTACATTTGCATGCATTTCCTTTAGAAACGTTGTAATAAAATACATTTGAAGAGGTTTCAGGAACGGTGGGGTGGTGGTTATCGTATAATACTTGATATGCACACTAGCATACTAAGCCAGCGTACTTACCTTTCCTCCCCAACGCCAGGATGGCCCCAGAGGTGGTGATGTGCGAGACCTCCAAAGACCGTCCGTATGACTTCAAGGCAGACATCTGGTCCCTAGGGGTTACCCTGATAGAGCTGGCGCAGATAGAGCCGCCCAACCACGAGATGAACCCGATGAGAGTGCTTCTGAAAATAGCCAAGTCCGAGCCGCCCACACTTATGCAGCCCTCGCGATGGTGAGATAAGGGCGTGGCTCGTGGCTGTTTCCATTTGCCCCCGCACCCTAATAGGGTCCTTGTTATTGCACGTGAGAGGAAATGGCACGGTTAAAATGTCCTTGTCGAATGAGGAAATATCAAGCTAATGTCAGAGCTAACTTGTGCGTCAACGATGGGGTCAGCAATCGTAAGCTAATTGACATATCCTCCGCCCTTTTCACTTGTCCTACCTAGTTACAGTAACTAGGTATACCATAGAAAGCTATTACAGGAAAACAGACAGTTGACGGGAGTTAACTGTTATTGGAGGACATGCAAAAAGAGGCAGGTTTGGGATAATTCACTTTTTGTCTAATTCAGATAATATCTCCTTGCTAGCTGCCCATTCTGTGCGTGCACTGAAAAGCAAATGGGGTGGTTCTACACAGCCCTGGTTAATTGGGACACAAACCAAGTGGTGCAGACCCCCCCACAAGAATAGCTTTGGCAGTGTGTTTCCCAGGAGAATCTGTGGGAGCATCATGTGACATTGAAGGGAGAGGTGTTAAAATATCAACAAGCTTTCTCCAGCATCTCTGACTCCTTACATGGCAGCAGTCACCATCGGTGTATGAATGTGAGGCAAAATACTATACAGCGCTTTGGATAAATGCGCTATATGAATGCAGTCCATTTACCATTTACCATAATTCTTCACAGGTCACCAGAGTTCAGTGACTTTCTGAGGAAGGCATTAGACAAGAATGTAGACAATAGGTGGAGCACCGCACAACTGCTACAGGTGAGCCGGCATTCTCTATTCTCCTCTCGTTTCTCTCACCGACTTGAAAAGGCTGTAATCCACCAAGCCTGTATTGTGGTTGGCTGGCCGATGAGGGCTCAGCAGATCGGCACACCCTGGGAGGGAGCTGTTCCTCAGAACTGTCTGCCAGTCATTTGTATTGTTTATTTTATTGTGTGGTAGGCCTTTGCAAAATATGTTCAGCATGTATAGTGGGAAGAAAATGATACATGCTAATGATTTGTTCCTTTGTGTTAACCAGGAGTGCAAGTGTCCAAAGGCAGACATTCTGTATTTGTACCTATTGTAAACTGTAGTTTTAACTGCCATATCTTTGCTTCATTCTTTATCTAGATGTACTCAACATACAATCTACTCTGTAGTCAACTCTCAATTTATTAGATATCGCTTTTATCCAAAGTGACTGAATGGCATCTTACACAAGTACTCTTGTAGGCCTAGCTTAAGAAAACGAACCCATGACCTTCTGGCTTGGAGTAGAACACCAAACCACTAGACTATTCTGCACCCACAGCTTGATACATCTCGGTGTCTTACCGTTTTAATAATATAACACAGTGTAATCACAAGAGCTCCAGTGTTTTATATTTGGAAGGGTGACCCGTTCTGCTACTATTTTCCTCACGTTTGACTGAGCTAAGTGATTCCATTCTTTCTATTCCCTTCTGGTCGCCGTCCAAACAGCACCCCTTTGTAAGCAGCGTCATGGATAACAGACCTCTCCGAGAGCTCATTGCCGAGGCCAAAGCTGAAGTCACGGAGGAGATTGAAGAAGGAAAGGAGGAGGAGGAGGAGGAAGAAACTGATGTTTCCTCGGTATGTCTGATGGTTAGATCGCAGGATTGGGATATTGTAATCGTGTACTGCAGGTAGATAATCCCCACTATATTTGTTACAAGGGGAAGAATTTTATTTCAAACAAGGTTTGCCTACTTGCTGTTTGATATGTGATGAGAAAATGAGGTGGGTCAGAATCTGTGTCACCACGAGGCGAGGCCTCATTCAAATAACCAATCTTTGTAAAAATAGACACATCCGCCCTGTCCTCTGTCAGTACTAAAGTAGCATTTTTCAAATCAGCCCGTGGCTCGACAATATCACTCAGTACGTTTACACGGACTTGAGTATATCGGTTTTGATCTGGTTTTTAAGTATCTGGTTTTTATGTTTGCGCATGCAAAAAATGATATCACAATTTCAAAAGCTGGTTTTGCCAGGTAGAGTACTCTGAAAGAAACCTGATCCAGTTGCATGTAAACACCATATTCTGGTTTCTGACAACTGCCTGCGCAGACACTTCTTCAGCGAGGACACGTAACCATAGGGAACAGAAACAAACAACTCTCTTCTGGAGCGATGCCGAAACATAATATTGTACATAATACACTATAGCTTGTTAGTGGCAGCCTGTCGTCTGACACGGTTCAAACTGGAGGACATGTTTTACTATTCTTTTAAATCTCTCACCTGGTTAACCATGCAGTGTTAAAGTGGCCTCATTTGTATAGAATAGCCGCCACAGTGAAATTTATTTAACGACAGTAGTAAACAGTAATGTTGGTTTCGTCAACATGACAGGTGCTTGCATTAATAGAATGCAGTAATTAGTCACTGGGATACTAGTGTGTATCGACAGGGATATTATAAACCTGATTTCTCTGCGGTCATGTAAACGCACATATCCCGAATATCATCAATAAAGGGGCGTTTTCTTTCATTCTTGCTGGCACAGGTGGCACCGGGACACAAGCGGGCTACCTCAGACGCCAGCGCGGCCAGTTCAGAGGAGGAGAAAGTTCCCGTGCCCGCGCCCGCGCCCGCCTCCGCGCTGGAATGCGTCACGGAGAAAACGGAGGCTGAGCCTGCGGAGGACAAGACCAGCGATAAGCTTTCCGACGAAGGCCTGGGAACCAGCGAGGTCGACAAGACCGAGGAGGAGAAGCTGAACGAGGTGTCCTATGCGAGCAATGAAGACCTCGCCCCTCAGCTGCGAGACGCCAGCGAGGGTTTGGTCCAAGAGGAGCCAACAGAACCAAAGCAAGAGGAGGGACTAACTCGGACCTCTCCGGGGCCCATAGTGCCACTGCCAGCGAAGATGATGGACACAGCAGATAGACAGGAACCTGTGATCGTCAGCCAAGAAACTGAGGAGGAAGAGAGGCAGCGCCAAGGAAGGAAAACGGAAGGTGCCAGTCCTCAGGTTATCAGAGGAGGCAAAGAAGCCGAGGAGGAGAGGGGACAAGAAAACACAGAAAACACTGACATTGGTCTTGAGTCTGCCGAATTAGCAGAAAACCCAGATTCAATATTGGGAGAGGAAGCACAGGCTGAGGAGGGCTGCAAAGTACCTGCCGAGGAGATGCCTCCACAGGAAGTGGCAGAGCACGTAAAGCCACACGCAGCAGAAGACAACAACAATCTCACGGACGCAAACCCAAGTGGAGACGCAGATGTGCAGCACACAGAGGACAACAACAATCTCACGGACGCAAACCCAAGTAGAGACGCAGATGTGCAGCACACAGAGGACAACAACAATCTCACGGACACAAACCCAAGTGGAGACACAGATGCACAGTCGAGCCCCGATAAACGCCCCGCAAAGGTTTCAAAACAAGAAGAGGTAACGGACAAGAATGCAGGACATGAGCCCCCTGCTGTGCTAACAGAGGGCCCAAACCAGTCCGCACAAGAGGAGCAGGCCACAGAGGAGGCAAACCTGCAAGAACAGACAGACACTGAATCCAAAGTTGAGGGTGATGCCAAAGAGGCCACAAGGGACTTGGAACGAGTGCCAGCTTCTAAGGAAGGTGGGGAGAGAACCGCCAATGAAGACAGCACCTCGCAAGATGCTGTTTCTGTGCCCGAGAGCAGTGATTTGGAATCGGACTCC
>JAODVN010209936.1:0-12072 GCA_025434125.1 Chologaster cornuta
AGAGAGAGAGAGAGAGAGAGAGAGAGAGAGAGAGAGAGAGAGAGAGAGAGCACAAATAAATGATGTGTACATGCTTGCACTCAGATGTGCATTCAAACTCTATTCAAACCACAACATTCGCTCACAACACACACACTTCAAAGAGCAACTGCTAAATTTCCATCAATACACAATTACTTCAGCCTGGTCGAAAATGTATCTCCTGGGTTTCCTTTCAGAGGACAATCATTTCCAAATTCAATTGAGCAATTGTGTGAAAGAACGTTAACCAAATGTATTTCTTTCATTCTGCCATTCCAGTATTATTCAACATTATATCAATATGTCAGTAGCCAGTTGGCAGTGCAGTTGTTTGAGAAATGTACTATGTTGCACAAGAGAAAGGGCAGTTAACATATAAATGTAAAATACAGTACATAGTATCTATTGTGCTTCTGTGTTCTGCTCAGTATGTGGACGGGTCAGGACTGACACCACTACAGTATTGGGACAGTGAATCAGCTAAGATTATAACATGTCATCAACATTCAATAAGCCTACTTTGTATTTATATCTGAACTGATCAATATCACACTTTCTAAACAGTTTTTCTTTCAAAAACAGTGCTAAATGCCTCAGAGAGAGAAAAACTCCACACCATCTCGCCAAAAGATACCATTTATAGTGTATAAAAGAATAACATTTCTATGGAAGGTGTGTTTCTTCTAACTGGGAATGGGTAAACCCCTGGACATCTACTGGTGATGCATCCTGACAGGAACCTGCAGTATTCCATTTTGCCAAGCCCTTCATGAAAACCGTCATCGTAATAAAATGTCCTGCTTTGAAGGTACAGTATAGACAGTACATAGCCCCAGGTAAATGATAGTTCTGGAGTCAAGCTGTAACAATAGCAATCTGGGAACCTCTCTTTATCCAGTTTCACTCTCCTCATCACCCTTACTCTCACTGTCATCCCCTGATCGTTGATCCCCCTCTATCTGCAGGGATGGACTACGAGGCTGAGAGGAATAAGAGGCAGCTATGTGTTTTATTTGTACACACCACAGTGTTCGCTCATTTCTTGTGACACTAGGTCCTGTTTGCCTGACAGGGAATGTGACAGAAACCAAAACTCCAAGTTCTAAATGGAGGACAGGAAATCTTCTGCTTACATTCTGGTGACGGTTACACTGTGTAAACAGGGACAAGTAAGCTCTGGAGATCTTCAGCATAACTGCTTATTGGGATGCTTACAGTAGGTGCTGTTACACCTCTAATGAGACTCAGAACTTTTCTATCCTTGGACAGATGGGGATTGGGGAATCTGGGGGAGGGGTGTCAACAGCAACAGCTTAAATGAAAGTCACGTTTATAACTCACAGTTATCAGGAAACATCAAATAGTATACATTGACCACATTTCACAAATTAGTGGTATTACCTCATCTGGGAAAGAGGTGTTCACCTTTTTTCTTGTCAGAGACCAATGCTTCTTTTACAGCTGAGTCCTGTGCACAAAAATCACAAAGACATATAAACACAGTTACCTAGAACGACATGCAGTAATTGCCAAGTGGGCAATTCATAGACCAATAAACCTATAAAAGTATAGATAAATACACAGTATTAATGAGAGTACATGTGTCTGCTGAGGCCTGGAAGACACATATCCGGGGAACTGAACTTAGGCCAAGAGCACAAGAGGTGCCAGAAAAAAAACACCTCCGCCAATGTTGTTGTTCTGGCATTGGTTCGTTTCAACAGTCCTACCTATTTTGCATTCATAAACAGGAAAATGGTTTCTTCAAATTATAAGGGATTTTATTGCATTCTCTTAAGTATTAGGCAAGTCTGTAAAACCTGAAGGGGGATGATTTTAAAGAATGTCACATGGGTTTGTAAGTTAAGCAAACATCCATTTGTTAGCTAAGATCCTAGTGATGATGGGAGCCCCATAGTAAGGCCTCTAAAATATATTTTTTAAATCATGAAATCTGATGAGTCATACTGACATGAATAGGATCTTCTGTTTGCTGAAGGAGATAGGGTATTGCTTTCCAGTATCTATTTATGCTGTAGTATCTCTAGTGTATAAGCAGGTCTTTAATTGAAATTATATGTATTTCTAATATTCCTTCATTCTATTCTTAACTCTTTCCCAATCCTGGTCCTGCATGTTTTAGATGTTTTCCTGCTCCAACACACCTGATTCACATGAGTTATCTGTCTCTGCAAGAGCCTAATAACCACCCATTAATTTGAATCAAGTGTGTTGGAGCAGGGAGACATCAAAAACTACAAAGCGACATTTGGTACTTGTACTAAATAAATAATGACAAATACTCACAAGTAGACAACTTATATAAAACACCAAGAGCTCCAAATATGCAGCTACTGCACACTTTCTACACTCATTACCACATTTTAAATGGAGCAATTGTCTTTCAAAGTACAGTAGTTCAAGAATGTTTTGAATGTTTTGGAGGCAAGGTGTCGTTCAAAACATTCAGTGCACTCCTAAATGTAAGGGCAGGGCAGTTATGCTTACATACTGTACAGAGGTTTGATTAGGCCTGTATTGTGATGATGTGACCAAAATAAGGGGAACCCTAAACAGAAGAGTCCCACTCCGACTAAGAAATGTGGGTCTTGATTGAAGTAGCATGGCGGCCACACTAGCAATCACTTGTGTGATTACGTTATGCACCTCTGACTAAATGGATGTCTCCCCCCACAGATAGCTTTCACTGGACAGTGAAATATCACGTTGCCAGTGCTCTATAGCCATTTGTTCCACTCAAGACCTGTGAGGCCTGGTGTCAGACACAGAAGTGAGAAAGCCCTTGCTGATGGTTCAGGAGTACAACCCCCATCACAGATCATTATTTATTAAATGGAGCTAGGGAGGCTGTATACCACCTGGAATCCTTCTTTTCTCAGTAATCACCAAGGGGCAAAAAAGTATTCTGGGGAGATGAACACAACAGTTGGTTGCACTTTACATGTGTCTCACACCACTGCCGCTCCACTAAGAATCGACAGAGCCCATATGGAACGGTTTCATCTGAGGAAAGAGAGTCTGGGAAGTCAAGTAAGGAGGTTAATCTCTTGCAGAATGTGTTTGCTCTCTCTGTCAGTATCCCTGCAGATTATTTCCTATACCTCTCACAAAGCACCCAGTTATTGATGTTGTGTTAGCCCTATGTGCTGCCTAATGTGGACAGACACATGGAGCAGCTAAGAGTCTGGCCTGTTGTGCTGTGCGTCCTACAATCTGTGAGAGGGGGCATCTGATTTGTGTGTTTGGGATGAGGTATCCTGTACTTTTGGGCACCTGACAGGTCTGGGACTTGGGGGGGGGACACACTGAGTCGTCACTTGTCAAAAGAGGTGCCAGGGCATCATGGCCTTATGGCAGACCCAATATAAAGGTTTGCTCTTAATGGGCAGGTTTCCCACAGTGAAGATGTCCTGACAGATGAACATGACGCATGTCTGCCACCATCCCCATTCAGGGAAACCTGAAGAATGAATGGATCAATGGGTCAAGTGGCTGACAGGCAAGGAGGGAAGGATGAGGAGGTTGTGGAAGGAAGAAGAAGATTGAGAAGATGGGCTCAATGGAGAAGATGGAGTAGATGGAGAAGATGGAGAAAATGGAGAAGATGGAGAAGGACAGTGGTGGACGAAGACAAAAATGGTGGACAAGAGTGAAGACGCTAGTGTCTGCCCTCCCCTACAACACAGTGCATCCTGCAACTTCACACAGTGGAAAACAAATGTGCCAACTGACAAGCTGTCTCTCCATGTTTGTCTGTGCATTATTAATGGGCGCAGCATTTCCCTTAAGCCATAGTACTGTTTTGGTGGTCCGTCTTTTCAACTCTGCCATTCTGGTGGTCGAGACAATTACACACAATCTCACAAAACAAATCTGTACAATACATTATGTGTGTGTGTCTGTATGTCAGCGTGTACACACACACATAGTTTGTGTGTGTGTAGGATTGCTTGTGCGTATGCATTTGCCCATTGGAGGAAGGACATACTGGACCACTGGTTTCCATTATACCACCAAAATGGGATCAGCTCCTTCAAATTGCCTTGCTGGGATGGCCTAGAATGCAGCTGTCAATCCTTACTGCATAGCCCATCCAGTAGAGCGTGTCTGGAGGGGATCCAGAACATTGACTCGTCGATTTCCTCTGACTGGAAGATGAGAAAGAAAGGGGAAGGGGCATACCACGAAAAATTGTGCTTTTGAAAGATTTTTGGTCTCAAATGGGAAACTATTGCAAAATCACTCATCAGATGACACAAACCCATCAGATTATTTTGGGGTGTGGGTTTGAGGGAGCACCATCTGCTTGGAAGATGTCGAGATCTGGAGCGAATGAAATAGCAACGCTGAGTGGATGTGACAGAGCTAGTATCAGGGAGATAACAGCGGACCATCAGGCATTCATCTGATTTAATCAGAAGTGATCCTGTTGTTCGGTCATACAGAACAGAAATGCAAATGTCGAGAACAGGACGACCGAGTCCTCAGTCGTGGTCATTGTCTATAAGACCCCCAGGGACCACATTCACAACATTTACAATGGTACACGGTAAAGCCGGGCAGCCATGCCTAATGCAAAGGACATATGTCATATTATTATAGAAAATTACTCTCTATCGAGTTAATGATAGAGTACAAAGAACGGCCCCAAGCTATCTCCAAACTATGGTTCGGGTCCAGGCCCCAAAAAGAGAACTTGGTTTTACCACCTTGGCTTGGCCGACTGGCAATGACAACGTTACGAGGCCTCAAGATTCGCTCATCAAAGTCTCGCCTTTTCTCCGTCTTGGTACCACAGTGGTGGAATGAGGTTTCAGCAACAGTCAGAACTGCAGAAACCCTACCCATCTACCGTAAGAGACTAACATCTCTTCACAATCCTCCTTGGTACCTTGACAAGTGACCTTGCCTCCTCTTTGCACACCTAAGGAAGTCCTGCACTTACTTCTCATGCTTATCTCACTATTTATAAAAACATTAAAATAATTGCTAGGCCTTTACTTATTGCAATTTATTAGTTAGGCCATTACATATTGCACGTTATGTTTGACTATGTGGTAATAGCTATAATGACATTATGCTGCATTTGTTCTATTTAGAATATTGTTTGCTTATATATGCTGGTATTGGACCTGTTCAACTACTGACAAATGTACTACAGGTAAGTCACTTTGAACAAAAGCGTCTGCCAAATGACATAAATGTAAATGTATGCAAACCGGGGTGCAGACCTCTTGCATTCTGGGTAAGGCAGCTGTGCCTTTGAATATCATCACGTTTTCTGTATTGTCTATATATGTGGTAATGTCTATTGTAATATCTGTGTTTTCTGAATGTAACGAGTACCTCCAGAGTTTGCTCCGTCTACAAAAGAACAGATAATTGTGGGGGGAGGGGGTGAAAACCCCCAGCATATTATGTATGTTTGCAGAACACACTTAAGTCTCTTTCTCATGAAAGTGAAATTATTGCAAAATGTGTCTGCAATGCGCAGTGCTAATACACTGGCTGCTATTGATTGTTGCTCCAGGGGCGTTCTGTGCATTGATGTGTGAGTGAAGCATGCGGTCTTCTTGCCTCGCCTTATTTAACCCAGGGACATCAAGAGCAAGAATGTCCTGCTGAAAAGCAACCTGACGGCGTGTATAGCTGACTTCGGCCTCGCCTTGAAGTTCGAGGCGGGAAAGTCGGCGGGAGACACGCACGGACAGGTACGCCTGAATGCCTGAACCCCTATTTTATGGAGGAAGGTTTTATTACGTAATGCCACCGTTTGTAAAGGTTTGTAATGCCCCCCTTTGCTTTGGGTATTTGACTGAAAGATATTTAATTGCATTGCGGTGACACCCGGTGGCCAAACGATGCAACTGCGGTCTGTATTTGATAGTTGTTCTCCAACACCCCTCCCCCCCTCATCCACCTGCTTGCCCGGCTGCCCTCTGGTGTGCGTCAGGTGGGCACAAGGCGCTACATGGCCCCGGAGGTGCTGGAGGGAGCCATCAACTTCCAGAGGGACTCCTTCCTGCGCATCGACATGTACGCACTGGGCCTGGTGCTGTGGGAGCTGGCCTCACGCTGCACGGCAGCAGATGGTAACGCACGCACACACACACACACAAAATGACTTTTAAATGTTTGGTTTACTTTATGTGTATTACTAATACTTATATGACCGTGTATGCGTATTTGACTCCATGTTGTGTGTGTGTGTGTGTGTGTGTGTGTGTGTGCCAGGCCCTGTGGATGAGTACACGCTGCCCTTCGAGGAGGATGTGGGCCAACACCCCTCACTAGAGGACATGCAGGATCTGGTCGTCCACAAGAAGATCCGACCCTGCCTCCGAGACTGCTGGCAGAAGCATGCAGTAAGGCCCGCTACTGCTGCTACCATCACCTTGAGCACTCTTCAAACATGTGTTGCAGTTTAAACACATGATAACGATACTACTTAAACAATGGAATCTTTAGAGGAGACTGAAATTTAGCAACAATTGAGAATAACATAAATCAAAACTGACAAAAACGTTGATAGTGGTGATAGGATTGGTGAGCCTTAACGATGGCAATTCATAACATTAGTGAATCTTAACATTGGTGGGCCATAGTATTGGTGAATCTTAGTATTGGTGAGTCATAGCATTGGTGAATCATAATATTGGTGAGCCATAGCATTGGTGAATCATAATATTGGTGAGCCATAGTATTGATGAATCATAACAACCACCATTGATAAAAGGTGGTTGGGGACATCCCACAGTATCAACACAGGATTGTTGTTTGCTGCTTGCAGTGGGGCTCAGTAGTAGAATGTGTACCATGAAATATTGCTGTTATATAATAAGAATAATAATAATATTGCATGCTTCGTTGTCGCTCCCCTCTCAGTGGGATCAGCTGGAGGTGGTCACCATGGTAACATGTGTATCTCCTCAGGGCCTGGCCATGCTGTGCGAGACCATTGAGGATTGCTGGGACCACGAGGCCGAGGCTCGTCTTTCGGCCGGCTGCGTGGAGGAGCGCGTGGGGCAGATGCAACGCCACCCGCCTGCCATAGGGCCCGAGGAGGTCATCGCCGTCGTCACCCTGGTGACCAACGTGGATCTCCCGCCCAAGGAGTCAAGCCTTTGAACGGTCGACGCGGTGGTTTACGGTGAAGATATGAATGCCCAACCCTGGTTGGTTGGCATAGCATTTGGTTTGTTGAGGTTTTATTTTTATTTAGTTTGGAGGTTGTTGTTGTTTTTTTTTATTTTATTTCTTTTTATTTAATTTTATTTTTTAAGTGCCGGTCGCTACTCTTGTTCAAGGAACACCCTGCACACATCTTACCTAGTTCCTGTCCACCTCAACAGCGTGCACAGGGAGTTTTGTGCTCTCCTCGCGAGCGGATGAATTAGGACGCAGCGATAACCCTGTGCGTGAACGGACAAATATTAAGACATGCTTAAGACAGGATGTGTTTTTCATACACACGCACGCGCACATGCGGAGGACATCCTGCTGAAACGTGTTTTTCCACAAGGAATCACAGAGAACCTCTCGGTGTCTGAACGTGAGAAAGTGGGTTTGCATTTCCAACAACACACCCATCAATCTGCCAATAAGCAACGGCTTCTGAATGTTTTAGCGTATAATGCTGCTGTATATAGTGTATTATGGACCCAGACAACTAAGTAATCACTTTTATTTTATTCTTTTTTTTTGGGAGGGGGGAAGGCGGAGTCCATTTTCAAGCATTATAATTATGATGAGAGAAAAAAAACATTGACCTCCCAACAGGTATACCTCAGTTCAAATGGATGCATTTTTCAAATTAGACATCCTTTAAAAGCTTCCACTTTCACTAATGTCCTGTTCCTTCTTGTCTCTGCTAAGCTGTTGTAGAGAGGGCTGCAATGAAAGCTGGCATCTTATTGGCTCCTGTGGTACACGGTTGGAGAGCGCTGGCTTACATGTTGCACTGCAAATCTAGAACTTTCCATAAAAGCCAATAATAATCTACTGTCAGCAGTGGCACCCATAGGAATGAAATGAGCTCAGCATCCATACATATAGCTATAAATACCACACTCACCAGTGGCTTTACTTTTTACCATACATTTTTTAACCATGCTCTTTATATGGTTGTGTTTTACCATGTCACGTCTCAACTCGAACCTTCTTCTGGAGTTTCAGATGATGCGTGTGATTTATTTTGATATATGTTGTTAAATACCAATCACTAATCATCATATAAACCCACCATGGCCATTTAAGCTAACTCATCGTCTAAAATAATATACTTCTGAATTAGTGCTTTGTACCATCCAACATACTGTTGATATTGTTACTAGGTTTGACATCGGTATTCAATTGTATTCTTTATTCAGATATTTAGGAAAGTCGTAGATGAATGTTTCACAGATAATACCCATTGAATCGTATAATAATGAAATGCGGGAAAGTACCTGGAACTCGTTTGCAATAACCTAGCAAACCCACATCAATCCATTATACTGACACATTGTGTGTTAAACATTTTGAACATCCAGAATGTAAAAAGAAAGTGTTAATACTGTTTTTTTTTTTGGGGGGGGGGGTTGTTTTCCCCCCGAAAGGCGTCAAAAATGCTTGCTTTGCGCCATGTCTTTTACATTTGAAGACATTTCTACACATTATAAAGGCCAGCGATGACCAGGTCAAATCTCTATTTGCCCTGCTAGGATTCCCATTACTCGTGTTAGCATACAGAGATGAGGTGTTCTCCTCTACTCTACACCTCAGGAATCTTCACTTCTCCCACCTCTTACCCTCTCCCCTCCATGTTGACTGACCAATTAGTTTCTCTTCCTCGTCTCCTCTGGTCCTGGTTGTGCTATGGAACAATGACAAAACCGGTTTTTAGAGTTTATTTGGCTTATTAGATAATCAAAAAGACGATGTCAGTTGCCTGGCAAAGGAAAGTCAGTGCCAATCAAGCGGGGCCTGGATACACCCACATAGTGCTGAGAAGTGGCCTAATAAACCACATTGGCTCTAAGTGTAGGTAGCCTGGGACTTAAACACCAGCGTAAACATTACTAGTAAAGGTAGAAAAGTCGTACTAGGGTTGTCCCCTGCCACCCTGCACCAAACCAGCTGACTAAACCAGCGTATCTTCATTTTAAGGGGCAACTAACTCGTGAAACTGGCTGGTGTAGTGCTGAAACCAAATACTTTTAATATGAGGTGCTGATGTCACTTTGTTATTTCCGCATCCCACTGCTGTGTGCTGGCAAAACACCCACAATGCAATGCAAACCAAGCCGTACAACAAGAAATGGGCGAGCGGAGACAAGGTTCCCTTCTCTCTCTCTCTCTCTCTCTCTCTCTCTCTTTCTTATTTCTGTATTGACCTCTCCTTCATCCTGGTGCCATTTCTATGAGTCTATAATAATTACACTACTGTAGTAGATGTCAGGCAAAACATGTATTTTCAATGTTTTGAGCGCGACAACATTTTGTAGTCTTTCTTTGATGAAACACATTGAACACAGGTGCCGACAGACATCCAGTCTCAAACTTTGGGGAGCGGCTCTACAGGACATGGCTTATCACATTTGGTGACAGAGATAGAGGCCGCATAGTATTACCGCTTGGTCTTTAACTGTTCCTGTAGACACCGACCCAACCGACAAATACCAATCAGGGATACGATACTATTCTTTTGTTAGTGCTAGACAGCTGTATGCAACCATTGCCCGGCAAGTTACGCAGGGCTCTACGGGTTGAACTGCAGGAGTGACTCAACACACAAGGACACAAACCAATTGTAGCATAATGTGTATGTAATATTTTTTTTTTCCTGTGTCCTTGCATTTGCAAAATTTTGTTTATTTGTTTTTATTACAGAGTTGGCCAGATATGAATAGGATTTGCAGCGTTTAAAATCCAGGCATGACTTGTGAGATTTTTTCTAATGGGGGCAGAATGGTTAATAGGTTTTAATTCCGGAAATGTGTTCATTTTCTTCAAAAGGGGTGAGGGTAAAGAGAGAGACGCAAAATGGTTCTTTCTATTAATTCTATGGACAAATGACAGAGAACGGATGTCTTCTGGATACCAGTATTATTGTGTACGGTTCTGAACTGATTCTGGCCCTGTATAGATACATTAGAGGGCCTTGCCGTTTTTGCCAATTTTTGTGTGATTGTGCCCTGTCGCTGTGGAAACAAGTAAAGCTGTTACACAAGGAATTCCGTTCTCACACCTGCTAATCTTTGGTTGCAATTCAATGTTATTAAAAATTTCAGGTTTTTATGTACAGTAGATTAACAGATAATTATAGAAGACAGACAAATTGGCAATATTTTAACATTCAGTTAGAAAACAATCTGTCTATACATGCAATACAATAATTTCATTGAGTCATTCAAATGTATTGTGGAATAATCGAGATGGAGTAAACAGTATTATTGTTTTTGCCATAATTGTGCAGCCATATTCAAATCTGATGTCAGTTTGATTTAACTAAGATTCCCATTGGATCTCCTTTGTTGTCGATACAAGGTGTACAGTTAGTCAAAATGGAGTTCCTAGTATTTATGATTTACTCTTTTCTACAGTACGTGACATCCGTCAAACTTTGTGTCCTTTGTCCCTTAATACTTGCTCAATGTGTGTGATCTGTACAGATATGACAACGTAAATACCTGTAAAACTATTATATATACTCTCAGAACTGAATCATTTTAAATGAGTGTTGAATTTCAGTGTTTCCTCTACATTCAAACAGCACCCCACTGTGCAAAAAGGTAGTGGCAATATGTCACCATCAGCCAGATAATATAAGCAATATACACTCTGGGATTTGTGGTTATTCCCAGGTCCTACAAGTGCAGAAAGTGATGACTTAAAAAGTAATAACTTAAGAAATTGTTTTTCGAACCAGGCAGCCTTTATTGAAGATGCTATAGCAGCAAAACTGATCTCTGAAAAAGATTAAACCTTTTATGAAGGGGTTCTTCTAAGAACCCCAAAGACTCCCCAATTCAGCTACCATTTAATTATTTTATATCTAAAGGCATACATAAATCCACAATAGGTATTTTAATTAGGGAAAGTGGGCTCTGTAGCTATAGAGGAAGCACTTTATTCCAACAGCCTTGCCATCAACACTGTTTGGCAAGTGTGAGATTGACTTGCCAGATAGTTTTGCTCATGTGAATAACATGGCACCACACTTACAGAAGCATTTCTGACCCTGCATTTGTCAACATTCTCAGACTTGCAGCGCTGAGCCAGGATTTGGCCAGGAGTGGCCCCAAAGATCTTGTTGCTTCCTACACAACTATAGAAAATGAACGGTACCATTATAGGTCTAAACCATGGAAAATGGGTTTGTGCCAGCTGGGATGACTTTGGGCAATAAACCATCCATGGCGGCTTTTCTGTAGCTGTCCTTGACCACTGACATATGTGGTCGGGGAGAGAGGTATGCGAAAGAAACAATCGCATCATGGAACGCGTGTAGGAACTCATGGTTCACTTGGAAAACAAAACGGATCCCTGTTCAGCACTGTGACTGAGACATACCATGGATTTTATCAGCTGAAGTGATGAACGTGATGTAAATAAATGTGTTTTTAGATTGTGACTGTTTTCTGTTATTTATGTTTGCATTGATTTCTTTAAGAACAAATTTTTTTTTGCGCGTATCTACCCTTCAATTAGCCTATCCTACCTATAGGACCCAAAATATAATTATTGCAATGCAGTAACTATTAGTTACTTGGATTAGCAATTTTAATATCATTACTTTTTGGGAAAAAGTGATTAGTTACACTACAAGTGACTGGAAAAAATAAATTATATTACAGTAACTACTTACTAGTAACTATTAACTGTAATATCATTACTTTTTCCAGTAATATTATTACTATAACTAGTTACTAGTAACTAGTTACTTCCCAACACTGCTCGAGACCGAGGTTACACTTGATACTTATGTAGTATACTGAACCTGCAGTTGCAAATTGTAACCACAAGATGGACCTGTTTGCCAGCGTATTT
>JAODVN010210043.1:0-12056 GCA_025434125.1 Chologaster cornuta
AGAAAAAGAACGTCGGGTTACTTAACGTAATCCCTGGTTCTTTGATAACAGAGTGTGGTGTTTCACTTCCCTACTTGCATGTTGCATGGGTAAGAAATCTTTACAGAAACCGTTAAAATATCCTCAACAAGAGTGCCTTCTGTCACTTTCTTTGATAACAATCTTGTCTGAAGATTCCAACAGCAAAACATCATGAACAGCAGTTCATGAGGGCAGCAGTGCGGAGCTGACAAAAATCCAATACACACTGATGTTATCAGACAGATAGGCATGCAGGCATACATTATCCTGAGCATGAGATTTAACTGCATGACACAAATCTACAGTGAGGAGAAAAAAAAAAAACTGTAAAAACACAAAGGAGGAATCGCCTCTTCATGTTATTTATGACTATGGGTCTTGTGGGAGTACACATGCACACCCACAACAGGTAGTGGGAGGGCCAGGAGGCAAAGTGAGAAATCTGGGCTTCCAGAAGCCTCTAAATACACTGAAACAAGACGTCGCCCTGCTCTTGGCATCAATATGCAGTTTCTGAGAAGGTTCCACAGGGTCAGTAAAGCAACAGTGGGTAAGATAATGCAGTAAGAAACACAATAGACGAAAATCACCAGTGTGGCCGCTAGGAGATTTCACGGGACAACAGGGTATTGGTGGGCCGCTGCTTACACGCACAGCTCCACTGAGCCAGGGAGGAGACAGCGACAAGAGTTTGATTTATTGGGTTCATTTCCTTCTGACTCAGGCTGCTACACCTAGCAACCTACCTACACACCCCCCTCCTCCCCACATTCACTGCTGCATATAGCGCAGCCACATATTGTGCCAGAGAGAGAGGTAGGTGGTAAACGACAGACAGGGGGTATAGATAAGATGAGAGAAAGGAAGGGAGAAGGAGAAACTAAAAGAAAGAGAAGATGCTAAATGAAGGGGGCACTGGCAGTTCAGTACAGCGTGGTGGTGAGAGCAACACCACCATCATTACTGACATTTAACTTTACCGCGAGAGGTGGTCAACTGCTTTCATTTAAGTACACAGCTAAAGAGACAGAGAGAAACAGATACTAAACAAATTAAAAGAGAATCCTCTCCTCTTCGACAGGGTAAGTGAAACAATGAAAGGCTATCCTCAAATTCCTTCGAGTAACAATCAACCCCCCCCCTCTTTTCTTCAGTTCCCCTGTTCTAGCTGAACCAACACTAGCTGCAAGACGGCTCTCGTGTCCAGCTAAGCTCTAGAATTCTCTCTCACAGAGCTGGTGAATGGTCTGCTACAGCAGTGTTTGCTGCCACTTGACTTGCGCATAACAGGCTCTATTTTTAGGTCTCGCGTGCACGTTAACGGCTATGCGCTCAAGAGATAAGCGGGAAGAGGCCAGAGCGGACACGCCTCGTGTCAATAGCAAACAGCTACGCTAGCTGGGCAGACCTGCTTTGCCACCTCCGACAGAGTAAACACGTCTTACGGGTTAGAGGTCCTTGAACGTGGACACAACCCACATAACACAGGAGGAGTGACAGAAAGCACTCCTGCTGTGACCTAAAGAACACTTGTGAATAGCAGCCATTATTAAACATGCAATGTGTGTAGCCTAAAGCTACGCGCCACGCAGACATGGCCTAGTTAGCAGGAGACGTCTTCAACGGCGCCATCATCGACTCAAATGCACCTAGACCCAACACTTGAGGCAGCATGTTCTGTTGGTGCAGGTCCCCTCTCACCCACGGCTCTCGGTAGCAGGCAGGCAGGCATAAAAGAGGACACAAATTAGAGGAGGGAGGAGGAGAGAGGATAACAATGGTGACAGACAGAAGTGTTCCCAGTGCCCTTGCATCGTCACAGCTCTCATTAACATAGGAGGCCAATCACAGCAATGCACCACCACAACCAGAACACACCTTGAGCATAGTATCTCCTCCGTTTCCAGGTTTGGTTAAGGGATGCACAGATTTAGAAATCAATAGTTTTGTTAACATATAGCAGTTGGTGATTGTGTTTAGCCAATCCATGGGACATATAAATACATGTGGGAACATTTTACATTTTATGGCACATGCAGTTCATGCGCTTTCATCACAGTCTCTTGCATGTCTTTCCTATTAAATTGAGTGACATTTATAAGACAAATGCTTAACTGCTGCAACATTCTAACACATGACATCTGTTTCACAGTTGGGATGACTATCTTAATGGATCGAAGTCACACATATTGTTATAATAATTTAAACTAACTTCTCTCCCAACGCAGTTCAGACATGCATGTTAAACTCAAATATAAGAGATGACATGTAGAGGCTTTGAGGAAAAAAATACTGATCTAGTATTTGAGTGTGAATACAGTCTTAACTTGTGTGCACATATAGTAGCCTACATACTGTAGAGACATACACACACACCGTAGGAAAATCAATTACCAAAAGCAAACCTGCAACAAACATAAGCGACAGTAGGCTGACTCAGAATAAAACTCTTCTGATTCAGGTAACATATGAACAATATTGTGGTGACACCGTCAGGTTACAGAAAAATTACATGAATTAAATACTTTTTGTGGTGTGCATTTGTTGCTTGGTGGTTCACACCAACGTGGCAGATAACACAAGTGTCTGGTTACTGCCGACATCCACTTAGCACCTGTGACTAAAATAATGGTTTCCTGGCTGTGCAAACCACAGTATGGATAGAACAGTCAGCAGTAGACCTGAGTTGGGCTAGAAAGCCCAATAGTCAAATGCCACCTCCCATCAAGGCAAGGTTAGCCAGGGAGCACAGTGCTAAATCACTGCATCAAACGGAATGAGCTGGCCAGACTCCAGCCGTCACTTCCCACAGCTGTTCAACACATTGACTCCATTTGTGGAACACTTCTTGGTGGAGGGAATAGCCCCACACAGGCAGGTCGAAGCAAAATGCGCCACGCCGAGTGCCGTTCCCATCATGGCATCGTAGTGAGCAAGCCATAACTGCCCTCCTGCTGGCACTGGGCTAATGTACTGCTGCTGCCACACCTCTACTTTACTGCCTTTTGTTGCCAATAAAGATGAAAACAAATAGCAAGAGACACCCAAGCATAAACTATTATAAATACAGTATTTATTCTTATTAATTAACGTGACCGATGTTTCGGGGAAACCACACCATACTGAATAACGTACAAAATGTTGTGCCTGGCAGCAGTACTGCTGAGTTCACATACATGCCTTGCTTGTTCAATGCATTTCTTCAAATGTTACCTTTAAATCACCAGCCTAGAATCCTCAGCCTAAGAGAGCTGGGACAAGTGGCTGAGAGCTATCTGCATGAGCAAATGTACTAGTATTCAAAAGTGGGCAGATTGACTGGGGGGAGCCTGGGTTCTTACTAAATATAAATATCAGCTCCTTGAGCAGATATTTAGTACAAGAGAATTACCCAGCGTATCGACTCTTCCTTGTTAAATGGACCCGTCTGACAACGCTGCTGTAGATGAAACCAACAATAGGTACAAGAGGAGGCAGTTCCTTTATCCAGGATCTCCCCACATCCGTCTATAGTAGAAGACCAGCGCATGTGATGAATTACCAACCGAGAGGCTGATATTAACCCGCTTCACTCATTAACTTCGCGGCAGGGCTTTTAAACTGTTATGATTCAGAAGCTGTTATCTATAGTACAGAGGTCGCATTAACTGGACATTTTCAGTCACTGACTGAATATTTGTAACAATGACGGGAAAATCTGAAGGTCATCCGTCAATTTGACAGATTACTCTGAGGGGAATCTACCAGTGAAGCAGGACGCCGATTTTGTTGCATGTTGAATCAAGATATGATGCAATCACCACTACAGCGAGTGTTTGAAATAGGCGCAATCGTTTTTAAAGAGGTGCATTCTAATCAAATCCTATATTGACAACTCTAAAAGACGCACAAACCTCCTCTCGCAACGGTGCAGTGATGCGAGTTAAGTGGCTGGGGACTCGGTTGTACACATGTAGTGCAGATACAGAAACTGGAACCATAACTATCGTGCAACTGCAACAGAAGAAAGTTTCAAGAACTAGTTCGGAAAATTTGCGATATTTAATCATCATATTCATCAATCATGAGACCTAAAATAAATTAATATAATCCAACATAATGTTAATGGAACAATACAACACCCTGTCAAGACACCTTACTAAAATGTCCTGTTTTCCATTCGTTTTGTTAGCTAGTGTGTTCGTGTATCCTACATGCATTTGGTTAAATCGACATCAGGCGTCGCCAGCAAAGCGCGTCATCAAAACCAAGACAACAGCATGACAACTATTGTGGTAAAGGCTGTCTGATGTGCCCTACTGCCCCTACAATATAACTGAAAAGACTACGCTACAAAATGGGTTTATTTTAAATCAATGTGATTCTGTCCTGCTAAATCAATGCTGTCTTGTTAAGGTTAAAAATGGAGATGTACGCAAAACTAGGAGACAGTTAATAATTAGGCCTAGTTTTATTGAAAAAATGTTTGTTAAAAATAGACTGACTGAATATTTACAACCGTTGGGACGCAGGGCAGCAGCTCCAGCAGGGGACCACAAACTTCTTTCCCGAGCCACATTAGCCAACTGTGACCGGGGGATACCAAGGCATTCCAAGGTCAATGTGGAGATATAATCTCTCCACCTAGTCCTGGGTCCTTTTCGAGGCCGCACTACCTCAACTGGCTCCTTTCGACGCAAAAGGAGCAGTGGCTACTCAGAGTTCCTCACGGATAGCCAAACTTCTCACCCTATCTCTATGGAAGACGCCTGCCACCCTCCTGAGAAAACCCATTTCGGCCACTTGTACCTGTGATCTCATTCTTTCGGTCATGGCTTCATGATCACAGGTGAGGGTAGAAACAAAAATTGCCCGCAAGATCGAGAGCGTTGCCTTCCAGCTCAGCTCTCTTTTTGTCACAACAGTGTGGTAAAGTGATTGTAGTCCGCTCCCGCTGCTCCGATTCTCCGGCCAGTCTCCTGCTCCGGGTACAGTAGCCGCAGAGCTAACTTTTGTTTATATTGCTAAAAGTACAATATCAAATTGTATTATAATATACAATATACTATAATGGTACTGTCCAAATCTAAATAGGATCAGAGCCAGCAATATGCATATGCAATTCCTGTGTAGCCAACATAGATAAACAAGTCACTCCTTTCAGCGCTCCTGTGGCCCTAACCACAAGATGTGTTTCCATCTCTCCACCCAACATGCACAGCCTATTGCTCTACTCTTGCACAAATACAACAATATTACAGGGGGAAGCAAAGAGAGGGAGGCGGCATCTCAGGCATGTAATCGATGTCCAGGGGGCACTTTGTATTCATTGTCCTCTGAGTGACTAGACTTGATGTCTTCACCTTGAACAAACACAGGCAGCACAAAAACAAGATGTTGCATTGCAACTGCTAGGGTTTAATATGGACGAATTAAACTATATTGCATATTGTGGATTGATAAGCCCATTACGGTTCAAAAGGACTGATGTCCGTGGTCTAATACAGCGATGAGCAGCAAAGGCACCATCATGCCTGCCTGCATTTGGTACGGTTGGTTCTGTGGGTCAGTGGAGTAAGACAGATGGACACTTGTGCGTTTTGGTCACAGGTTGGAGGTGGTTTCACACGTCCTCATGGTGACACTGCACCCGTCAGTGTCAAGAACTGTGGTTCACCCCGCTCCAGCTGTTGAGGAGAGGGCAACCGCGGGGCAGGGATATCGCTCTTCTCTGTGCACTCACATAGAGACACACACCCGGGCCCATCCCATCTAATGGCCGTAGCCTCACACGGCTAACGGGTGCTCAGGGAGGCAATGAAGTCTGCTAGCTATTCACCCATGACCCCTAGTTGACTCTTCTCCCCCATCGTGGCCTGGCAATGACCCCTTAATAGGGAGAGCTTTCGAGGGGAGGGGGGTGGTTAGACAGGGAAGAGGGTTTGGAATCCTGTCTGAATGGACGGCTGCAGCATCAGCGTGAGGATGCCGAGTACACAAATCTCCTCTCAATGGGGTCAGAGCTGGTGCTTGGCCATTTGTTTTCATCACTGCTCTCTTGGTCCCCGCACGCACTCCAGCCGTTCCTTGGTCAATCAAAACCACCAGCAATCATGCAGGGCAACATGGCACTTATAGGCCTGGCAGGGAGAGAGCGAGCGCGAATGGGGAAAGAGACCTACTCATCTTACCATGCACACACTCAGATACACAAACACTCATGTATAGGGTCACGTGCAAGGGCAATAAGCGCCAAATCATGGAACAAAAGCAGCGCCGCGGTGACAACACGAGCCACGGTGGTGAGACGGGGTGTAGGACAGCGCGTGTATCAACTTCCTGTTTACTACAGGGCAAACTGTACCATCTCAAACCAACCTCACACAGTTATTAACATTCAAGTGAAACTTGTGTGAGGAGGAAGTGGGAGCAGGTGACCATCTGGGCAGCGGGGGTCACTGTAGTCCGGTCTGCTTTCTGGTCTAATCTGTTTTTGTGTTCATTCTTCCAAGACCACCCCCCCCAAAACAAACACACACACACACACACAGACAAAGCCAACAGGCAGTCAAAACAACAGTTAGCTGCAGGGTAGGGAGATTATCTACAGTCTGTCTGGTGAGCTAGCTATCAAACGCAGTGGCTGACATGCCTTCATGGTGTGCAAGTGTGCACGGCCATGGATTTACCACACGCCAACATGTGCCACACATGGTTATGGTATGTGTGCGTAGTCTCTGTAGTAGGTTCTTCCAATGCAGTGTGTGTGTGTGTGTGGTTGTCTCCTGTATCATACAATATGGTATTTGAGACATACACTTACACGTATGTCTCTACGGAGGGGTGTGTGTGTGTGTGTGTGTATTCCAGCCACTGGGCAGGAGAGGCTAGTGGGCCGGCTGCTCTCTCTGATCAGGTTACACAAGTGGGTGTGTTCCTTTGCTCCTCTGTCGCCTGCATGTCTGCCTCTCCCTCTCCCTCTCCCCGTCTCTAGCACGCTCGCTCGCTCTGTGCCCGTCTGGTTAGAGGCCTCGGGTGTGCGTCATCCCGACCTCTTCCTCTGGCACCAAGTACAGACGACCTCTCTCTCTCTCTCTCTTTGACTAGCTTTTTCTGCCTTACTACTATGCACCACCCTCTCTCCCCCAACATCTTCTGACAGGGGGCAGCCCAGCAGCTGGCCCCGTCAGGCAGGAGGCTGGGCCCGAGCCACGGCACCACCTCCTCCACTGCAGGAGGAACGGCAACAGCAACAGTTCCGCCTGCACACTGGGCCACCGTACGCTCACATACATGCATACAACATGAGTGGAACACTACACGGCTCTGTTCCTTCACGGCTATTTAGCGCTTGTCCCCAGGCATGCTCTTGTTTCAAGGCTGTCTACATACAACTTAGCTATGTTGCTGCTGGTAATACGGAGCAAGACAATAAATAGATCTATACATCCGTTCACGAGGCCAACACTATACAGCCGTACACCAACTGCGTGAACACGACAACTCTTGTTTACATCCAAGTGTCGGTGTAAGTTGCCATTTCTAGAAGAGTGACCTAATGGGGAATATAGTAAACACACTAAGTGACAAGAACATAATTTCTAAAGAGGAATGTGAGTCACACAGAATTCAAACATGGCTTTTGAATGGAAAGAAGCCTAGTCCTATAAGCTTGTGTCCATGTGCAACAACACAACAGTACAATATGCAATGTTCTAGAGTGCTGGGCTTGTTTAACCTTAAAACAGGGCCCAAAGATGTTATCAATTATTTTCACACGGGATCCACTTGTTAACAGAGAACATTATCCATAGCTTTTGATAAAGACCTCCTTAACAGATATCTCAGTTTCTTTGTATTAATTTCAAAGCCCATATTTTCATATTTAATGACAGATCAGCAATTCAAAATCACGTTATTCAATCAGTGCATATAATTCCTAAACACATTCAGGTAACAATGTGTCAGGATATAATACACTGTTGCCAGTGTATTATATATCTGTGTGTGTACAGTATCAATTTAAAAGTATGTGTTTGTTTTCCTCTTCTGAAATTGCTCACAGTAAGAGGTGGCGACATAGGGAACAATTTTACAAGCAAGTGAGTCATTTTGTCATGACAACCATTTGTTTACAAGTTGATTCTACATGTGGACTGTATAGGCTCATTTGTATATAATGACACTGTCGGTTAGTGCCAAAAACATGAAACTTGAACCTTAGAAAAAGCTAATTTCTAAACTAACGACTTCAAATGCATAGGCTAGTAAATGGTTGCGTAGAGGAACAAATACATGTGGAGAAAAGTAGTATAGTGTTAGTATTTATGTAATTGTATGCGTGTGTGCTGCTTTCACATTACATATTGACAGTTTATTAACTGTAGGAGCACTAAACAAGAGAGCAGGAAGCAGAAACCCTTTGGTCCTTAACTATAGACTACATACAGCAAGAAATGTGTCATGCAACTGAATGTAAGAGGCAGATTAAAATAAGTGTCATTAAAGATACCTAATAAATGTTTACAATGTGTACATTTCTAAACATAGTGTTTAGGTGTGGATATTCCTTTCTGTGCGACGGTGCACCTGGACGACCCTGGGGCGGTCAGGCTCCACTGCATCATGTGTTAGATAAACGACCTGTAGGTCTGTACTGAATGTCTTATATAGAACGTGTTCAACGTGCATGCACGCGTGTGTGTGAAGCCTACCTTGTCCTTCTCGTGGGGCAGCAGGCGGACAGGAGGCAGCGACTGCAGGGACACGGTGCCAGTGCCGTCCTCCTGGAAGCTGCTGCGGCTGACCAGGCGGAAGAGCGGCCCCTGCTTGACCACACGCCCGTGGGCCACGGCCCTCTTCAGGGCAACCCTCAGCTGCTGGTGGAACAGGCCGGGCCCCATGGAGCCGCTGCCCGACAGGTAGGCGGCCACGTCCGCCTGGCACTTGAGGAAGCGCTCCACGCTCTTCAGGCTGGAGCCGCCGGCCTCGTGGAGACCTTCCAGGGCGCGCTTCAGCAGCTTGTTCCAGTCCAGGCCGGGCTTCTTCCCCGAGTGGGAGTGGAAGCTGCCCACGCTACTGCCTCCACCGCCACCTCCTCCTCGCTCTCCTCTCTCTCCACGCTGTGTTTGCTGTTCTTGTTGTTCTCCTGCTCCTCCATCATCATCATCATCATCATCACCTCCTCCTCCTGCTCCACCACCTGTGGACGTGCTGCCGCTGCGGGGCTTGGGCAGGGCCAGGCGCCCGGGGTTGTCAGGGTCCTTGTATGAGTTGAGGCCTTTGTTCGAGACCTTGAGGATGGTGCCGTCCTTGACGCTGAGCTCCAGCTGCTCCAGCACCGTCTTGCGGTCCAGACTGTGCGACATGGACACGGCATTGCAGATGCGCTCCTCCGAGGGCCGCTGCTTCTGCTTCTTTACCTTCTTGATGGCCTCCAGGATCCACTGGGTGTACATCGGGTTGGCTAATTTCACCATGGTTACGGGATGGCCGAGTGTGGCGGGGCCAATAGCCCACAGCCAGGTTAAAAAAAAAGAAGAAAAAAAAAAAGAGAAAAAAAGGAGGAACCCTAGGTCAAGGAAGGACCTGGCCTGCGCTCTAGCGCTGCCGCCTCTCCCTCTCCCCCCTCTTGTCTCCCCCTCCTCCTAAGCCTCTACCTGCCGACTAGCCTTTGTCTTGGGGACGTACGGACAGCCCCTCAGAACGTGAGTAGCATGGCAGGGAGAAACTCACCATAGCAGAATCCCTTGGGCCAAGGCGCCCCCAACCCCACCAGGTAAATAAAAGCTGGCACCACCCACTACCCCCTCCCAGCAGGGCGTTAGCAGCCTGGAGGGAGAGCAGGGGTGGAGCGGGAGGAGCACAAGCTACCACGAGGACGCTCAGCGGAGGTGTGTTTTCCCACCTTTGCCCGGTTAGAGAACTGAAGAAACAATGAAACCTGTTGAGTCGGTTTGCTGTCAATAGCTACTTAACAAACTGTAAATGGCAGTTACCACCAAAACAAAAAAAGACAAA
Source organism: Chologaster cornuta (assembly GCA_025434125.1). Taxonomy (NCBI): domain Eukaryota; kingdom Metazoa; phylum Chordata; class Actinopteri; order Percopsiformes; family Amblyopsidae; genus Chologaster; species Chologaster cornuta. The sequence continues at coordinate 10,021 of JAODVN010210043.1, forward strand.
GATGTTTTTTCTGAGAACAGTTTCAAGTGTGGACGGACGGGACACTGTAGTCACTGTTGATTATAATACACTGTGGGTTATTCAAGGTCGCTCTTTCTCCTCTAACAGCCAGGGCTTCTCTCAGGTTTGGGATGGAATAGGTATCTCACCCAGGGAGCAGCCAGGGCTGATCACCTTCATGCCTACTGCACTTCAATAGTCAACACAGCCTGGAGAAACAAGGAGAGAACACATACCGAGCCGGGGGTCAGAAAAACCATGCTTCTGTAGTAATGATGTTGTAATTCAAGCAAAGGAAAAATAAATAAGCCTACACACATCCTACTGTTCAATCAAATGAATCAATATACAACTTACAATTACTGTTATAATTGCTAAATTGAAGCAATACATGGCTAAAAAATATATTAATAGCATGCACTCATATTATTCAATAACAGAATGGTTATTTTGCAAAACGTACAAGGTATGAAGAATGTTTAGATATATTTTATACAGTTTTCATTATTTGTATGTACTAGTAATAATTACATTATTACATATTAATATCAAATTATATAAATGAAAAGCAAAGGGTTCAATTAAAACGGTTCAATGAAAACATGATTGCTTGCTTCACAACATGCTTATTATCACGTGAAAAAACATGATAAAACGTTAAATGTTAAAGTCTACAAAACATGAATCTAAGGTCAACGTTTACCTATACTATTATGTACCGAGAAACTCTTGGTTGGACGAAAAAACAATAGTATGTTGAATGTAAACAACACATCATTGTAGACGTTACTGTAAAAGGTCTACACCGTAATAGTCAAACCGAAAAATTGACAAGTAAGCTCAGGTAGTTTGTTGCTAACATAAACACAATGCAGTCAAAACACTGACTGTTTGCAAACATTAACTAGGAAGTAGACCTTGTCAAATTCCAAAACATTTTCCATACACGAAACGAAACAAACAAACCTTCCCGCGAACTGCTGTTGTTTAGCAGGCTAACTGTAACAGCTAACCACAAAGCTAACTGGCAAGGCACCTTTCCCACTACATGCTAGCCCAAAACATAAACAGCGTGATTCGAACGTCAGTCAGGTGCTAGGAATAACGATCATTCCTACAACAGGCGAGCCTTTCAACACAACACACAGTCACAGCGCACGAATCAATCTCGAAATCCCCGAGTCAAAGCCAATATACACGGTGAGACCGCGGCCTTCTAAAAGACACAATGCAAGTTGCAGACGGCTGTAAAGGCTAACGGGCAAGTGCATACATGAAGATATAATAACTGAATATTTTCATATTGTTACATGTTGTTCTCGCCAGTGGCCCTACATCTTCGCTTCGGACGAGAGTGTAAAGCGTTGGCCAGCAATGCGCGTCCTCACAAACGGTCTCCGCCTCACCGACTTCCTTCCTCCATCCACCACCCTCCCACGTAGTGCTTGCGGTGCGGTGAAGACGAGGCCCGCTAGAGCGGAGTAGGCCTCGGCTCCCCCCTCCATCCATCCTCCCCCCTCCCCCCAGTCCCCCCTCGCAACCATCCTCTCTCCGTACCCCTTTCCCTCTACCTCTCGCGGTTCCCAGAAAGCCCCAACTGGTCCAGTTCAGATTTCAGCGGCAAGCATTAGCGCAGTATATCACTGTCCTCTTTCCTCCAGCTTCTACTCACCGGAATTTCGTGTCGAGTTGCCGAGGAGAATGTGCCAAAAATCTTTCGAATCAGATACAACAACAAGCCTAAAAATGCAGCCAGAGACCACAGGCTCCAAAGCTGACGCCATCTTTGAGTGAAACAGGAGCTCGGCTAGTGGGGGAGGGGGGAACACTGAACCGTCAGGGCAAGGGACCGTCTGCATCGTTCGGGCTCGTAAGCGCGGGGCGGACGGGAGCGCTCACTGCAAGGGGAGAGGGGTGAGCAGGCGGAGTTGTTGCTGTGAAGGGTGGATATCGGTTGAACACATGAAATGGAAGAAAGGAACAGATGGTGGAGGAGGTAAAGGGGATAGGTGTTCACGCTTTCTCGGCTATGCGCG
>JAODVN010210152.1:0-12053 GCA_025434125.1 Chologaster cornuta
AGACTTAATGTTGTCAGCTTATGTGTCTTTCCAGATGTGACATTAATTATTGTCAACCGAGAAAACAAGTCAGTTTTTCTTTGATCATTGCACAAATCCAGTCCCAATCAATGTTTAATACTCTTCTTGATGAATGTGTTTAATTCCCCAGTTATCAGGAAGTTATGTAAGGTGAGAGAGGCCATGCTAGCCGTTTTTTATATCACATAATTATATGGAGATCACAGGTTAATTATTTTGTAATGACAAGAAAACATTTTTTTCCAGAAATAAAAAGTGCCTTATAATCTGTAGTGCTACGTTAACCGTTTAGAGATCCTTAAGAATACTCAAATTTTATGTCCTTGTGACAAAAAATGACAGCTTCCCAAAAACTGCTGTAAAAATCTGTCAGCCTCAGAGGAGTACTACAAATGTGTAAAAAGTTGGATCATTTTCTGCATGTTTTGAATGGGGTAAAAGTAGTGCTTTCTGGTGGACAAATATAAATCATTTAACTTTAAAGCTAGTAGTGTATGTAATGTACTAGCAATGTTTAAAAGGAATATCCTTTAGCAAATATTCATTCAACACAGCCAAAATGGCTTAAAAATTAAAAAACTGAATGGCACAAAATGTCCTAAGGATCTCGTAAGGGTTAAGATGAAATGTCAAGAGAACCCATTGACCCACGCATCAGAATATATTTAAATCAAGGTCTAACACAGGCAGAAAGTGAATTGTGTCTTTCCATTTGTGATAACATTCAGGTAAGTCCTCGTCTATTAAGGAGTAGACTAGCCTTTTTGCTCATTTGCAAGTTCTCCTTATTTATCATGGGTTATCTTGAGATAGCTAATTTACTCGTGATCTGCTGATATCGGCAATAAATCATATTGCAGGCACAGCCTTTTCCAGCATCTGTAAGAAGCAGTGCATTATTTTGACCGTTTCACTATTACTTTATAATAAAAAATATATATACTGTAGTTTAACTAATGAAAAATATTATGTGTGCATTTCTCCATAGGCTCTTTCTCCTTCTCTGTGCTATCAGGAAAGGTCATGTTCAGAGATGTGTACTTTATCAACGAAGATATGTCTATTAGGTATGTGTTGTTCCAATCAGATTGGCTGTGATCTGTATTGGAGATACCTTTCTTATGCTTTACTCTTCACACCTTCCTCTATTGCGTTATGTTTAACTATTTTCTCTCTATTTTTATAGGATACAAGATGGTTTCCTTATATTTCGCTGGTGGAAAATGTATAACCCAAAACAGAAACAGCATGGTGAGTGGTACAACAAAAGAGTTCTATAGAGGAATAATAGGAACTTAAAAGCATGGTCAGTTTTATTTTACTGTGGGTGAAACACGTGTCTCCTGTCCTAAGTGATAACCGTTGGCGGAATACAACATATAACAGTTTGTTCTTTTTATGAAATAAAAATACCATTATCTGTAACAATTTTGTAAGGCAAATAGTTTTGGTTTGCTGTCTAGACAGTTAACATTCGTACAGATCTTCATGAGGAATAGGTAGCAGCACCAACAGCTTTGGTCCATCTTTTCTCTACGCCAGACCCCAAGGCGGAGACGAGGCTGCACATGACTGTCAGCGGCTTCGAGTTTCACGTCTACAACCGTGTCGACCTTTACAGCCATCTACAGGAAACGTTTGGCCTTGAGCCCACCCTCATCACACCCAAGAAAGACAAGGAGAAAGGACGGGAAGAGGAAGAGAAGACCCTGGACAAGTAAGATGTATTCTACCAGCTCATCCTCAGGTTGTATTAAAGACCTTTAATTAGACTATAACTGAAACTACAACTGAAATATGTGCTATATTAAAACAGTATTTAGAACACACCACCATACGTAGTCTGAGACACAACATCCACAGTTATTGAAGATAAAAATGTAGGTAGATTTATAGTGTAACTGCATCCCAGATTATGTTTTTGATCTGTAATCTAAATAATAAGACTGAGCTGTGATAAAATACATGAATGCGGGTGTTAGTATTGATAAAATTCCTGTTTTGATGAATATCTGGATTTTATGGTGTGAAAGTGTCTCTACACGTCATATCCATTAAAACAAAGGCTGCTGGTGTCCAACTGTACTTCCCTTCCACTCGTCCGTCCGTCATCAAATTAAAATGTTAACGTTCCCCTCACTCAGCTGAATGACTAAGCGTTTAGCATTTTTTTAAGTTGTGCATTGGGTGGAATAAGGTCAGACCTGGGGTGCAGTTCCTCTAATGATTTCTCTGTCTAAATGTCTTTCTTTGCTATTTATAGTGTGAGCATCAACGCTGAGAATGCAGACCCTTCATCTTCTTGGCGTTCCCTCATTCCTGTAATCAAAGTTAACATAAGCACCGTGAGTAGCTCTCTAATTCCATGGTTCTTTCTAGTTTGTGTGTGTGCTCCTATTTGACGTAACAAGAGGTCCTTGAATGAAATCCTTTCACTTCCCTTCCTAGCTGTATTGACAATAGCATATCTCTTTGCATGTGACTGACCCCTACAAACGTTGTGCGTCCACGCAGGGCCGTCTGGCGTTCGGTAACCACCACTTGCCTCAAACGCTGTGCGTCAACTTTGAAGACGCTTTCCTGACGCTAGCCACGAAGCCCCCCTCCAGCCACCTGGACCACTACATGCGCATCATCAAGGGCTCGCTGGAGAACGTCCGAGTCATGCTAGTGCCGAGTCCTCGCTATGTGGGCCTGCAGACTGACGAGTAAGACTGCTAAAGCAGTGCTTTGCTAACTCTACTGCCTGTAGACCCTTTAAGTTTGCATAGCCTTTTGTAATGGATGACGGCATTTGGTTATTCCCTTTCTTAGCTATTTGCTTGTGATTTGTGTCTCCTAGACCTCCTAGGCTGATGGGTGAAGGCTTTGTGGTCATGCAGTCCAATGATGTGGACATCTACTATTACCAGGATGAACCAGGTACACACACACACACACACACACATTAACATTTTATACACTTTCTGCCTCTAAATTATGGCTGCACATTTTACGCGGCCCATTGTTTCTCTCGCAGTCTCTAAACGGCTTACTACTCCTTGCTATAAACGGAGAGTAATAAACAATTACTTCAGGGGGCACAAACGTATTAAAATGGATCCCAGTGATGCTGACTGCAAAGCTTCCTGCAGTTCTGACCTTGCTCTGTGAATAGCGTTTGCCTACTTTGCCAGCGAGCTTTGCCTCGCGCAGCACAAATGACGAGTTTTCCAAGAGGATGCAGGTTTGCGTTCAGCTGCCACAGCTCACCGCGTCTCTCCTGCGCACCGTGCAGGCCTGGTCTCAGAGGAGCAGGATAGTGAGGAGGCCGAGGCCAGCAGCGAAGGAGACAAGCTCCAGGACCTGCCTCCCTGCTGGGGTCTGGACATCGTCTGTGGCAAGGGGACGGACTTCAACTACGGGCCCTGGGCTGACCGGCAGAGGTAGGCAGCACGGTGCCCAGGTGTCCCTGAACAACACGACGCCCGTGTGTGGCGGCGGTGGTGTTGTTCAGCGCTCTGAGAGACCATTGTAAGGCATTGTTGCTGCTGCTCCTCACTCCAGGGACCTGCTGTGGAAGTTCTTCCAGCCAGCGGACTACCAGCCCATGAAGGCGACAGAGGTGGCTCAGCCGGGAAAGCCCAGGCAAAACCTGGCCTTCGAGCTCCGCATGAACATCATCGCCGACGCCACCATCGACCTGCTGTTCACCAAGAACAGAGTACGCCGCGCCTCTTTCATTGCCTTTCATTGTTAGTTGTTTGTACCACGCCTGGCAGCAGGGCTCCGTAATAGAGTAGTTCTGTGTTTGTTGCTAGGAAACCAACGCCGTTCACGTGAACGTGGGGGCAGGATCCTACCTGGAGGTCAACATCCCAATGACCGTGGTGGAGAGCGGTAAGCGCAGGCTGTGTGTGCCATATGTGCGTATCTATGGAAGGAGGTGTGTGCAGCATCGTTACGGCTGTCAAAGCAGCTGCCCCTGAATGTGAAGTCAGCCATTTTTAAGGCATATTAGCCAAATATCCACTGGTCGCTGAAAACACAACCCAGTATAAATGGGAATACAAGCAACTACACACCAGTATACCAGCCATGGCAATGTATTTCCCATGTGGGGGGGGCAGAGCTTCTGATGAAGCACCCATGGCATTGTAGGGAGAGGTGTGTTTGTTCTGATGGAGTTCAGATATCAACAAGGATAGTTGTCTCTAACTTTTACACTACCCCTCAGATTGTGACATAACATAGTCTATTCCAAGCCCACACAGTGTGTGTAATATGTGGTGTGGTTTGTTATGTTTCCCTGTTCCCAGGCTATTCTCCAACCATAAAAGGCCAGCTGCTTCATGTAGACACTACTAGCAGCATGCAATACAGGACGCTACTGGAAGCCGAGATGCTGGCTGTAAGTAGCGAACAGCGCAATGCAAACGTTGGTGAAGACTTATTGCAAAGCGGTACATTGACTGCCTTTATGGAAAGATGTGAAACGTGATTACTATTGGCTGTGTCATTGAAAATGTTCACACTACACAGTTATAACAGATGTCAACGCCTTTCCAATTCAAGTTCTAAGACTGTAAGACTCTACAGTGCACTGACTATGCACCGTCTGGGCACTGACTGTATACAATACAAAAAAACATTTGAATAAAGGTTTGGTTTTCTGTCTGCCGCCCTAACCAGTTCCACGTGATTGCTAGCTACCCCCGCGTGTGGAACATGCCTCAGTCATGGCAGTGTGAGATCGAGGTGTACAAGGCTACCTACCACTTCATCTACGCCCAGAAAAACTTCTTCTCCGGTAAAACCTCCAGTCACAAGCCTGTTCCAATGGTATCTCACACAGTAATGGTTTAGCTACCGTTATGGTAACACAATACCATGCAGAGAGTGGATGAACATATCCATATACGTGTTCATCTTTTAGATTTGATCCAGGACTGGGCTAGCGACAGCGCTCCGGACGTCTACTCCTTTGTACCCTACTCATGGAAGTTCAAGGTCCTCTTCCACCAGTTTGAAATGCTCTGGGCCGCTAACCAGCATAACTGGGTGGACTGTTCCACCAAGCAACAGGAGAACGGTGAGGGAGGGGAAATGTGCCCGACCAGTAGAGGCCGTATGTAGGGAACTGTTGACAACACCATTATTAATGTGTGCCATGCCAACATGTGCTCCTGTTGTTGTCCTACAGTGTATCTGGCCGCCTGTGGCGAGACACTCAACATAGACTTCACATTACCTTTCAATGAGTTTGTCCCGACCACCTGCAACACCTGCTTTTGCCTGAGGGTACGGATATCGTTTTCCTATTTGTATGCGATACAAATGCAATATATGTTAATGCTGTAGTGTTTGCTGAAAACACGTATATACGTATTTTTTAGTTCTGACAAATGTTTATTCCATAGGTTTGATTCTATAGTGCGCGCGTGTGCGTGCGCGCGTGTGCGTGTGTGTGTGTGTGTGTGTGTGTGTGTGTGTGTGTGTGTGTTCTCAGGCCGAGGACACAGATATGCGCCTGTCTCTGCCAGAGTGCCACCCTAGCCGCTGCCCCCTGCTCACGCTGGCCAAAGACTACCAGAACGTCAAGCTTCCCCCAGACATGTTCACGCCCGGGGAGACCCAGGGCGCCCCCCCGCCCAAGCCCACGAAGCCACGCTGGAGGAACATCACAGTTGCCGAGTGAGCAGTTTGTTTCGCCAGCTCGTCTTGTCCACGCTCCGCATGAGTGCCTAAACAGAGTGCTAGATTGGCCTGTCTGCTGTCCTGAGAACGTGCAGTGCATCATGATGCACACAATAAGGCAACAAAGGTCTTGCGCAAGTGGGCACTTGAAGACCTAAATAATGCATGAATGTGGGGTAATTATACTTCACAAAGGGGGTGTCTTCGACGCCCAAACACTTGATAAGTGCAGCGAAACGAATGTGATGAGATACAGTGGGGAAACTCAACTGTCCCGATCTTACGTTTGTGGAGTGTGCTGTGATTGTAAATTGAGTATTAGTTCAAACTCAACCAAAACCATAAATAATATATTGTCCAGGGTGAATAGAATCACTCCTTTAGGTTTTGTTTCCGTACCTCCCCAAAACATTTTCTGAATTGTCGTCGTAAATCCATCGAGTGTGGCAAATGTAGACGGGCTCTGAGCTTAGGGAGAGGCATGGTTCTGAGTAGAGGGTTCAGTCACATTCCACTGTTCCACTGTATATCGTCCAACAACCACAGCTGTCAAAGAGTGTACTAATGTATTTCATAATACCTTTTCTCTAGGACTGGCTGGGTGGACTGTTGGAGTGTGCCCAATTTTCTTCTCATCATCGACTACACCTGGCACCCCATCTATCCTCAGAAGGCCGACGAGCAGCTTAAACAGTCCTGTAAGTTCCCTAGGTGGATGCCAGAAGTCGGCTCTGTGGTCTGAGCTCAGGCAAAGCCTGCCTCTTTGGCTTGAGAGCGGGCCACATCAGCCCTCATCAGTATTCACAGAGCCACTCGCATGGACAGCTGCTTTATCTTGTTGTGTCTGTACCATTTGTGCCCACTGCTGCCCGTTTCCCTGCAACGTCACGCTTAGTCTCGGAGATTGAGGAGTCCATGCTGTCGGCCCTGCGACCCCCGGAGAGCACCCCCGCCTCGAGCAGAGTCCCTCCCCACTTCTCATCTACTCCAGGCACCCGCGGCCACGCGCCCACGGACCCCTCAGAGCTGCCCCCCGACAGGCTCCACGTGGAGATGGAGATGTCCCCCAACTCCCAGATCCTGCTGTACGGGCCCCTGCTCAGGGCCCTGATCGCCATCAAGGTACAGGCCTGTTGGCCCTGCCCACCCCGCCCGTACACGTATATGGAAAGGAGGTGTACAACGTATATAAACACTGTAGCGTAACCTGTCGCTCCAGGTGGATGTTGCACACAACCGTCTGGGGAATTAGACAAACCTGTAAACCGGTGATACCCAGTTGTTGATTCAGTCACTTCCAGTGAAGAGTGGTGTCCGTCGAGAAAAGCGCTTAAATTGCCATTCTTTGTTCTTCTAATGACTTCTAGATGAATAAAGCTGTTGCATTTGCAGCATCTGCATTGACCATTGTTGTTTTCGAGAAGCATTCGTTGCGTGTCCATCCCATCCACGCCCGTCGGCAGCAGTACGCCGCTGGTTGTACACACACTAGGTGTATTGATACATTTCCCAGCTCTCCAGACAAACTGAAGCTGGCGAGATCAGGGTGATCTCACACGGCTAGGATAAACGCTTTTTTTTTACATTGTCCTTGTCTTTTACTTGACTCACAGAAACAATATACAGTATATCAACCTGCTTTAGGTTTGTACTCTACATTAGATTCAACTTTCCAACAGAAATTGAGATATTCTTGCCCGTCCAAACCCATCAGGAGAACTACTTCGGGGAGGACGACATGTACACAGACTTTGAAGAGGTGGTGGGCAGCCCGGTGGCCTCCACGCCCAGCCCCTCACCCCTGGGCTGGTCCCCCCTTGGCATGGAGGACGGTGAGCGGCAGGAGGCCCCCAGCATCCACCCACTGGACCTGAGGCCCTGGGACATCACAGTGCTGATAAACCTCTACAAGGTGCATGGCAGACTGCCCATGGTGAGGCCCCCCTCCACACAAACACACACGTGTGATTGGTAATATTCTGTATAAATAAGAGACGGTATTTCTGTCAGACATTTAAATGTATCTTTGCTGTTTATTAAATACTGCTGTGTAAAAGCGACCTTGCTTGTTGGGCTGTGTGCGTGTGTGTGTTGTCTCGCCTCTGTGCAGCACTGCAGCAGTGATGGTCCTGAGGGTCCGTCAGGCTTCCTGGAGCGCCTGTGTTTTGAGATGAAGAAGAGCTACAAGGAGACCATGCTCCAGCTGATCCTGTCTCCCATCCACATCTTCATCAGCGACAACTACCAGGTCAGGAGCATGCCTACCACGCTGTACCACACTGTACCACATTATTATAAATGTATTTTGGGCGAGTAGACCTATGTGGCCTAGGTAAAGTTTTTGAATGATAAGCGCCGTGAGACAATTACAAGGCTGCGTTCAAGTCGGTGAAATGTTTACAGTTCCGTTGAGACGTAGGCAGTTGTGGACTGACCGCCAGGCTGCAGAACACGGACAAAACAGGGAAGAGAGAGTTGACCTGTGCGTTGCACAACTCTAACATATTAACAAAGCGATCATTTTGGCTCTGCTGCTGCTTACTGTATCTACAGATCTCCTACAATATCCTGCCCTACAGTCATGGCCGTGTACACGTCACAACGGTCGACCTGTATCTCTGTATTTTTTCCAGAGTGTCTTAAAAGAATTGCCTTAAAACGTAACTTTGAACTGCACTAGGCTACTTTGGTTGTGCAAATATATTGTGTTTGGTGAAGATAACCGACCTCCTCATTTGATCATGGCATATGAACTCGGCGCTCACCGATCACCGGTGTGGGGGGAGTGCATGATCATTTCAACAAATGATTTACTCAAGACGGCAGTCCTTTGATTTACATTCACATTAGCTGTGTGAAATGAAGACCACTGCATAAGCTACCAGCCTGCTAGCAAAAATAATGGGTTCTTTTTTAAGTGTAGACTTCTAGAATTTTCACATAAGGAACTGTTCATTCATCCCCAGAGATTTTCATCTCGTCTAAGGAATAGCACCTACTGTATCTGTGTGGTTGCGCAATATAGGACACTTTAACCTATTCAGTGCCTGCGTCCATTGGAAGGGGTTGTGAACATTACATGTTTCTTAGTATCAGACAATGAAAATTCTGTGATTTAATTTCTAAATATTGCTTTATCACTGACTGGACATTGCCTCTCAAATCTATAAGTGAAATAAGTGAAATATCTACTTAGGTAGGATAAAAAGTTAGCAATCTCACAAGACAGCTATGGAACATAGACCTGAGCAATTACATATAGCCTTATGAATTAGTGTATTATTATTACAAGCCAACTAGTTGTTTGATTTGAAGCTAAGGTTCCTACATATACAGATTATTAATACCTTAGTGTAGCCTAATACAAAAATAAATAGGCCTACATCCTAATAGTTTTCCACGCCCATTCATGAAAAATAGGGCTTCCCCACATAGAAAATCCCAATTTGAACACACTGTATCACACTGTATCACACTGCACAATGCTGTACAATGCTGTGCAACACTGGACCAATGTTTGCATTGGTAACTTGCATCATTAAATAAGAAATAAGAAAACCTTGACAAACAGTGCAGTAAGTGTGAAGCTAGGGATTCCAGGCCTCTGAGTGAGTAAGAGCTGGGCTGATTTGCTCTAATTGCTGCCAGTCTACAGATGTCATCCTCCGCTCTAATAGGCAGGCTTTTCTGTTTACAGTGTGTCACTCAAGATTGCACGAACGTCAGTGTGTTCAATATAAAGTTACCACTGTTCCCACATGAATATTGTTAAATTATGTTATGTTAAGGATATTGAAATATCTATAACATAATCACAAATTTGTGATTGAAAGTTACGTTTCTGAATCATTATTGAATCATTACAGAACACAAAATAAATGTGTATGGTAGTGAACTATGCAGGTACACTAACAAACATGATGTATGTCTCTAACACATCTTTTGTCAGGTGACTAGGCTGTAACATAGCACATATGTTTGAGTGCATGCGTGTGCTGCTGACAAGTGCTTGACTTGTCCGTACTGTTCCCCATAGCGACCTACTGCCGACGGGGTGCTGAGGGACGGCCACCTGAGTCTGTCTGGCCTGCAGATGAGGGCCCACGCCATGTTCTCAGCCCAGGGCCTGCCCCCGGGCACTGACACTCTGGAGTACGCCTGGCTTATTGACATGCAGGCCGGGGCACTCACCGGCAGGGTCACTGTACCACAGGTTTGCACGACACGGCTTTAGATCGCACACGCTCTGTGAACGTGTGTGTCTGAGGAGCGTTCCAAATCAGCGAACGTTTGTGGCGGACTCGTTTGCCTGGAACATGACATTTCAATGTCTGGTGTAAACATTCCAAAACACCCTTCTTCTAGCGTCAATTAGGGTGTCACGATATGCAGGTATTGACTAATAACGGTGATCATTAAAAATGAAATATTGATGTCGTGCTAAAAAAATACATTCCAGCGCGCCTTTAAATATAGTGTGAGGTTGCAGCCTAGATGGAATGAGACTACAGCTGTATGAATGCGCTTGGGAAACAGGTGGGCGTCAACCGGAGAAGCACACACTGGTGAGTTATGAACGTGAGGGGCACGCTAGCACATTGAAATGCTGCCGTGTCCTTTGTTTCTGCAAGAAGCTAGAACTGTCTGAAAGACCAGGCTAGCTCCCTGGGACGTGTTGGAGAACCTGGGGAAGGTACATCGTTGATGACATGCATAGCTTGTCCTAAGCTAGCAAGCACGTACGCATTGCAGCCCCATCCCCACACATCATCACCATCAACACATTTTAAAGTCTCAGTAATCCGATTGTTGTCGAAGTAACAAATATGGTACATGTATATGCTTTACCTTGCATTTTAGTCTCTACGCAAAAGATTCCCTTTCCATGCTTAACATGAACATTGCCTCACACAGTACTGAGTCACACCGCTGAAATTCCATGCTACTACAGATAACATAACGTAGCAAAACAGTTGAAGATTCATTTCACTTTTAGAATTATTTATATATAGATATTGCTAATTATTTCGGCCACGATAACCGTGACGTGAAAATCTGATATTGTGACACCTATAGCGTGTGTATTTGCCGAGATTTACTTGCATCTGTTCGCAAGCGTTCACGATGCACTCAAAGCAAACGGAAAACATACTTGAATGTTTGTGTTCAGGTTTTGCCATGTTTGCAAATTTTAAACGCATCTCAGATATAAACTGCAAACACAAGATGGATATTGACCGATGTCATATTCCTTGCAACACACACACACACACCTCTAGTTCTAGTGAAATGTACTGGAGAATATATCCAATGTGATGTTTGTGTGTATCAGCTGGCCGGTATCAAGGAGTGGGCGGAGACCTTCCTGTTCCATGTGTTCTCCAGGCAGTTCCAGCTAGAGCAGCCCAAACCAACGGTTCTCTGCCAACATGGGCTAGACCGCCGCCTCTGTGACGCCAAGGTGCATATATAAACGAGAGGGTTTGGGGGAAGAGGGGCTGTGACATGATCCTGTCTTTATGTTGCTGTCCCATAGACTCATTTGATCCACAGAGGACGTGTACACTCCATGTCCAGTGCACATTACAGTCACATTGTATGATAAGAATGACCTTACTGCTTTGAAAACCTTTTTAAAGTACTACCTGGAAATACATTTAAAATGGAATGGTATTGTAAGCTAATATACTTTTTGTCAAATTCAGTAAATGTCTCCTCTGCTTTTTTAATGTTCTCTATGCACGCTGAAAACATAATCTGGTACTATGCTCCGTAAATGGCAGCATAAAGAAAGTGGTGCTTAGTGTGTACCCAGGGTTTGACACGTACTCGCCTAGCAAAATGCGTTGTCCTATTTCTTTGTAACGCAACGCAAGCTCGCCTGTCATTTCATCTAAAAAAGGCTCAGCGCACCAACTGACACGCGCTGTTCATGTGCTGAATATACGCACGCAACACGTTCGTTTGCGTCCATGTAGCTTGCTCAGACTATGAGCCAGACCGAATTCTGCCCTTTTTTAAGGATACGCCATAATTCATGTAGAACAGAGCCTCTATACTGCCATTGGTGGCTGTGGCACCTGACCCGCTCTGTGCTCTCCCACATGTCATCCATCCAGCTGAGCTGCATGCCCGGCCACTGTCGCACCTCAGAGGAGCTGAAGTACACCATGACCCGCCTGGCCATGGACGGCGTGGACATCTTCGTGGCAGAGCACGGCTGTGCTGCCAACGTCAAGGTGAGGAGCACCAGCTGACGAGGGAGTGGTCGAACAGGGGGGGGGGGGGTGTTTAAATATCAACAAGCTTTCTTCAGAGCTACTTGGTATACCTTCCACTCGAGATCGGAAGAGCAC
>JAODVN010210257.1:2500-18797 GCA_025434125.1 Chologaster cornuta
CGTTTGCCCTGGGAGTCAGGCAGTACAGGCAGGACAGGCAGGCTGAAAATAGCAACCCGGTGTGAGGAAACATCTCCGGTCAGATAGGCCCATCGGATGTTTCCCCTTAATCACTTCCTAAACCAGCGAACACGTACACAGATGTGCACGTGCATTCTCACACACACACGCACGCACACACTCATCATTAATTCACAACATTTTTTACAGGACATTTCTCAATGAGGGTGAAATTACACTTGCCTCTAATGACAATAAATCAGTAGAACGTAGAACGTTGATGGGGTCTGGCTAATGGATGACGCATTGTATGTTTCAACATCAAAACACTATTTTCATACTGACCATTTGCTTGATCGACACTATAAATGTAAACATAATTATAACAAAGTATCATTTTGCATAGCATTCTTGGAGAAAAAAAACATTTGGTTGATGGAAACCATAGAAAGTGTCAAAGCCATTGCATTTCTGATTGAAAATGTTTAAATCGCTGGTCGGGCATTGCGAAGTGCCTTGGCCTAGTATTTACAAGCATCACAGCGGTTTGTCTGTTTGACATATTTCAATGGAGAGTCTAGAACAGATGACTTGATAGTGCAGTATTCCCTGTAGCCTTCATTGTTCACTTAGGTTACACCGTTCCCTGTGATTCCTTTGCATGTACAGCATGTCAATGGGTGTCAGCGGGGTTCCATGTGGCCTCTGTACTGGGGAGCAGCGCCAAACAATTCAATCTGGATATACTAGAACAATTTTCTGTCCCACAAGCAACATCCAGACCAAACTGTAGCTGTTCATCTTTGCGATATTGGATTAAATGGATCTGCATCAACATTCCCTGCACCCTCAAATATGAATACTGTATATATATATTAATTTAGCTATTTCATGACTAACGTCTGGAAATGTTATTGCATTTTCTTTTTCAGATGCAAATAGGTACTTTCAAGAAAATAAGTGCTTTGAATGTGCATGCCCATATATGTGTTTGGTACGGGAACCCTCCTTTGCATTATTCTTCCTACTAGCATCCATATACCCCAAATTATATAATAATAATAATAGATATATGACATGAACCCCATGGGAACTGATCTTTTCTCGTTTGAAATCCGATTAAGAGACCACAAGTTTACTGTCATAATGTCATTGTATAATTAAGTCATACAGTATTCCATGTGGGGATTCAGGGATTCAGACAGTATGAATGTATTCTTTATTTGGAGTGCAGCACTGAGAATTGTGTGTTTTTCTGGTTCTCCAACTGATCTGGTAATGAGTGGGCGTACACATGACATGATGTCATGGTGCATTCTGTCTCCCTAGAGCTGTTATGTTGACAAAGAACAAGTGCAAGAATAATTCAGAACCTCTTTCCCTGTACATCTAATTGATCAGTCGTATCCAGTGGGAATAATTTTGACTTAACCTCATGTTTAGCTATGTTTTTTTATTTAATATGACACTCAAATGAAGTTTGAATTGTACTGGAGTAACATCATGGTGGGAGACAATACATCATTTCTGACAATAATATTTTACTGAATCTGTGTTTCAAAAGGAAGCTGGCATTCAATTTATTCATCCATCCATCCATCTTCATCCGCTTATCTGGAGTCGGGTCGTGCGGGCAGCAGCTCCAGCAGGGGACCCAAAACTTCCCTTTCCCGAGCCACATTGGAAAGCTCTGACTGTGGGATCCTGAGGCATTCCCAGGCCAGTGTGGAGATAAAATCTCTCCACATAGTCCAGGGTCTTCCTCGAGGCCTCCTCTCAGCTGGACCTGCCTTGAACACCTCCCAAGGGAGGCGCCCAGGGGGCATTCTTACCAGATGCATGTACCACCTCAACTGGCTCCTTTCAACATGAATAGCAACTCTACTACTCCTACTCCTCATGGATAGCGGAGCTTCTCATCCTATCTCTAAGAGAGAAGTCAGCCACCCTACTGAAAAAACGTATTTCGGCTGCTTCTACCCTTGATCTTGTTCTTTTGGTCATGACCGACCCTTCAAGGACGATAAGAGATGGTAGGAACAAAAATTGCCCGGTAGATCAAGAGCGTTGCCTTCCGGCTCAGCTCTCTTTTACGTCTTTTACATATCCACAAAGCACATGTAGACCGGATAGGAATACTCCCAGGCCCCCTTCAGAATCCTTATGAGAGTAAAGAACTGGTCTGTTGTTCCACAACCAGGATGGAATCCACATTGTTGTTTTGCATTGCTTTGCTTTGGCTACAGCAGATGCTGCAGCCCTTAGGCACCCATTGGTACCTTGCTACCGCCTCCAGAGACTTCCGGGACAACGTCTCCAAAAAGGTCTCCTTCTTCAGTCAGACGGCTTCCCTGACCACCGGTGTCCACCACAGTGTTCAAGGGTTACCGCTCCTTGAGGCCCCTAAGACTTTGAGACCACAGCTCTCTGCCTCAGCTTCAGCAATGGAACAACATTTCCCACTCAGGTTTAATGTCCCCGATCTCCAACAGGGATGCCAAAGAAGCTCCACCGAAGGTGTGCGTTAAACAGGGGCCTCCAAACGTTCCCACTTCCCCCACATTACTAAGTCTGTCCAACGTCTTCCCCCACCCCTTGACCCAACTCACCACCAGATGGTGGTTGCAATCACACCTCTCTAAGTGTCGCCAACATTGCCCACGTGCGTGTTGAAGTCTCTCAGCAGAACTATGAAGTCCGTTACTGAAGCCCCATACAGGACCCTATTCAGGGTCTCCAAGAAGGCCGAATACTGCAAAATGCTTTTTGGTGCAAATACACAGACAACAGTTTTATTCCCCACAACCCTTAGGCGTAGTAAGGCGACCCTCTCCACAGGGGGAAAATCCGACGTAGCAGCGCTCAAACGGGGGCTTGTTAGTATCCCCACACTCACCTGGCATCTCACACCCTGGGCAACTCCAGAGTTGAATAGTCCATCCCCTATCCAGGAGAACGGTTCCAGAACCAAGACTATGTGTAGAGGTAAACCCCATCATATTCTCTTTGGGCCTTGCTCCAGATGGGGACCCTGGCTTCCTCCAGGCAGGGTAACTTCTCCTCTCTTATGTTTTTTCATAAAGGGTCTTCTTCGTTTTCTGAACCATTGGCCCCTCACCTGAGACCACTTTGCCTTGATAGACCCTACCAGCAGCACAAGGCTCCAGACAACACAGCTCTCAGGGTCATAGGGACACACAAACCCTGTCCACCCTGACAAGGTGATGATTCCAGGAGTGTCTGGCCATCCATTTCATGCATTAAATTGATTTAATTGAATGAATCAGATCCATATCTAATATATTTCAGTGATCATGAATCATGAACCACAGCTATGTTCTAAAAACCTATAAGGAACACATACATGTTCTTGAGCTAACTAATGTTAACTATTAGGGTTGTTGGCTTTTAAAGGTAATTTTGATGCTTTAAACACCTCGTAGCCTCAACGCAATGCAATTACAGCACGTCTGTATATCTTCAATGGGCCTATAGTGCTTGTTTGTATGACGTTACTGTTGTGTGTGTCTGTTGTGCCTGTTGCTATATGTATGTCAGACGGCAGAGCATGATTCTGCAGTGGTGGGTATCTGTCTCTCTTTCTGACAGTGCTGTGGTGGTCCGATTTCTGAACCCCCCACCCTAACCGCCCCTCCCAACGGCCCCAGGATGGAGGATAGCCCCGCTGCCAGAGCTGGCCCCACTGTGGGAAAAAGTAACTATGTTATTGTGCATACTGAATTGCTCATTACGCATATGTTTATGCCTGTGCAGTCAAATAATGGGGAAATTAAATATTTGGTCCAAATAATAATAATCCAGTTCTCTTGCCACCACAAGAAATATAACGAATCACATGAAAATTTGAGATAAACAAACAAACTGTCAAATGACTTTAAATATATGAAAATGGCTTGTATGCATACTGTACATTCTGTGTGTTGCACATTACCTCCATTTGTCATTTTAGGGCTCCACCCATGGCCTTATGTAGTACATAGACTTTATAAAAAAATATATATATATTTTCATTGCATTCACATGGGAATTTGGCATTTTAAAAAATCCCTTCGTGTAAATCTGTCTCTGTGTGTGTCCTTGCAGTCATGTTTAAAGGGAAACGCTTTCCATCAAAACTAATCAAAATAATACTGTATATTGTTAATATGGTGGTCAACATGATCTGATTGTCAAACTGTGCTGGATGTGTACCTTCACAGTCATCGTCTGCTGTATAGAGATGCCAAGATCCAAAGGAAATCTCTATCTAATTCAGAGACTTTTCCTTTCACTGTCTCTGACCACAGAGTTGTCATCTTTCCTTAAGACAGATATTCCTCTGTCAAGATCTGTTACCGTTTCCCATAGTCCCGCTCAAGTACAGCAGGAGAACATTCCTTAAAAAATTGTAAAAAAATAAAAGAAGAAATACCTCCAGCCAGGATGTGTAAGGATCAAACACAGGAATAAGCTGTAAACATCACACACATACTATGGTCTCTTTATGGGCTGGCTTTTCATGAGTGACAGACGCTGGTGTGGTTGCCATGTATTGAGGGGGTTGAGGTAAATTCACTGACTTTCCTGTTTATGTGTGGCTTGGATTGTCTTGGGCCATGTTCACTGGCTGACCGGGAGGGCTGTTTATAAACGGGTATCTGGCAGGAGTGAATGCAGGGGCTGTGAGGAACCATTGTCCCACCTAGGAGACATGAGGAGAGAAGAAATGAGGCGAGAAGGGGGAAGGACATATTGACTAATTAGTATTCCTCACTCAAACCTGTGAGGGTTACGGAATGTGACTGACAGCTCAACATACTGTAGATGTGAAGGGTGAGATTTATAGTATATTTAAGTATTGGATAGGATACAGGGAGACAGACAGGGCATCAGGCAGACTGACAAGCAGACAGACAGATAATCAAAGATATAGATAATGGTGGTAAGCTACTAATGTGTAGCAAAGAATGTAACAACATGTTTTTTCACAAAAAGTTGTTATTTATGTCAAGCAGAGTTCAGCCAAATCCCTGCAATGTCAGGGCTTCTATCACTTAACAGTTCCACAGCACAGAAAAATGACTGGAGAAAGTAGAAATGTTGTGACTTCCAGGGTTTGCTATCAGTTACACAATAAATGTGTTTTCATGTGCATCTGTTATGTATTACAAGTTGGGAGTAAAAGTAGTCTTGTTTATATGTCTTGGTCATATATCACTTCTGATCAGCCTTTATCATTACACAGACTAGACTATGATGGAAGAGTCTGTATCACTTGACTAGTTGCTCATAACAGGCTTTGGAACAAGATCATATTCATAGTAATGACCATTATGCATGTAGTCATGCATAACTGATTAAAACTTTTTATTAAACCCTTTTTCTTTTTTTTACTTGGGGCTCCTTTTCCCAAGCTCATTTCCCCATTTCTTTCCATTTTTTGTCAAAGCTTATCTTCCTGGAAATGTAACTTTTAGTTGATAAAACCCCTGTAATTTGTACTCTTCTGCCCCAGAGGGGGAAAGAAGGGGTTCTTAGAGAAGGTCTCAGGTTGAGTGCTATCTCGGCAGACATTACTAATGAGCATGCTTGTCTGGGGACTTGCAATGTAAGCCTGCCTTCCGGCAATCTTATCATCACCCACACAAAACCTTGCAACCAATCACATTGGATTCTGGAGAGGAAGTTGAAAATGTCAGAGGCTATTAATTCTACCCTGTCTTTTCTTGTTGTTGACTAATGGAGGGGTAAGAGAAGGGCACCCCTATTTTTACATCTTTTTTTGCAGCCTCTACAAGGACATTCTTGAGGGTGGGTCTCAACTGTTCAGAAAGTGAAAATCTTTGAAACTCAAATGTGGCTACGGTTTGCAGCCTAGGGGAACAAGAACCCGGAGCCCTGTTATTTTAAGATTCAGACCTAGACCACCGGCACAATAAGGTATTCAGGTTTTTAATAGCAGGTTTGCCAATGGTTAAGCCTTGTTTCTCCTCTAATAGTAA
The DNA here is from genome assembly GCA_025434125.1 of Chologaster cornuta. Classification (NCBI taxonomy): domain Eukaryota; kingdom Metazoa; phylum Chordata; class Actinopteri; order Percopsiformes; family Amblyopsidae; genus Chologaster; species Chologaster cornuta. The sequence goes on from JAODVN010210257.1 coordinate 8,503, forward strand.
TGACATCCTGTTCAGTGCACTTTCATTCAATGGGATTCAGGTAAGGCATGGGTGGGTCCTTCCGATTCATGAGATATTTTGTCAAAGTGTTGCCTTTTCTTTTCGTCTGCTCCTGTAAAGGAGCTAAAGTATTCTCTTTCATGCACTTCCTACAGACACACATCCCTCAAAAGAAATTCTATCTACAGTATGTTTCATTTGAAACATCTACACCGTGGCTAAACATTGATCCTTGCTTGAAGCTACTTAAACTTGACCATATAATTGCCCTGCTATTACTGTATCAGGTGAACCAAGAGCAATAATTAACTAATAACTATTGTTTATTGCTGGAGCTGTGCTAAAGTATTTGTCCCTAGATGCATTCCTCTCACATGCTGTAAGGAAACATTTTATTCATAAAGATTACTTTGAACAAAGTCTACTCCAGTGTTCACCCTATCTACTGTAGGTCAAAGGTCATGCTCCTGTACAATGCCATACAAGTCAAGTAGGTAGGCTGCAGAGCCTTTTGCTTGTTTGTGATAAACAGCCCAATACTTTGTATGATTTCGTGAACATGTGGCCTTGTAAAGTTCTGTAATACAACACTGACCAGATTAGGAAACACTATTAATGAAAGACTAAGTTCCAGAAATAGTTGCATGAAACATGATACTCTGGTGTGCTTTTTAATGCATACAGTACGTCCTTTCAACTACCTTATTAGTGTGTTGATGTATCGTGTAGTCTCAAAAGTACAAAGGCATGTCATCCTGGCCTATATAAGTGAAGGAAAGGAGTCATATAATTTACTGTACATTCTCTTTAATAATGAGACAAAGCAAAGCCCTTGGCTGTCATCTCTAGTTGAAAGCAAAATACAGTATGTCCTATATACAAAATGAAATCATTGCAATCATTCCGACGTACTCATCTTCATCATAATGCATATTGAAAATCTAATGTAATTGACTAAACCTTTGAAGACGGAGGGGAAAATGCTGATGTCGAGATGGAAAACAAACACAGAATGAATGGCACGTCCATCTGTTTTTTTCAGCAGTTTGATTGGCTACCTCATCTGTCCCTGTTTCTTTTCCTTGCGTCTTTTCCAATCTCTGCAGTCGAGTTGAAAACAAATATCATGTGTTTAACTGGCTCTCCTCCCTCAGACCATGTGGTGTAATGTGGCCCAGGGCTCTGGGCTCTGGGGCTGCCGGTTACGCTGTGAGAAGACGTAATGCTTGGCCCCGTGACGGCTTGTGTTCTTTATCATCTATACTCAGAGCTGCTCCGCGTTGGGCTTGTCTGGTGCTCACTGAGGTGTATGCCGTTTAGTTACAAAGAAAACGGTTATAATCTGACCTATGACCGTTCTCTGGTGTTATCTACTCCTCTCTCTTACTCTCAGCCTCCACTGTGTACAGGCCATGGGAGAAAAAGAGAACACGCTATATTTATTTTCTTCTTCTCCCATGACCGGTCCTCACTTCTCTGCCTTTGTTGGATGAATTGAGGGTGATGGGTTGGGTGAAACGCTCCAAGCGTCTTTGAATGGACAGATGTGGAGGTTCTCTTTGACCATGAGATCTCTGGCGGGACAGCTTGGGGGTTCAAAGACAAGCAGGAGGCAGATAGATGAAGTTATTTTTGACAGTAGAAATCAAGTTCCAGGTGATGGAGAGGGAGTAGCTGGAGGGCAGCGGCTGAACCTGCGTGAGGAGCGCTGCCTCCTTCATGTTCTCCAACCCCCCCCCCCCCCCCCCTCCCCCTCCTTACTCCTTATTTCCTGTCGTTGACTAATAGGGTGCGATGCAAATCCCTCGTTCCATGTATGCTTTGCACATCACAGTCTTCCACGAAAGAACATTGTTCATGGCAATCAGGCAGTACTGATCCTCTGGTCTATTTAAGTCTGTACATGGAGGTATTCCTAATCCCTATGGTTTGTGTTCACTCCCCCTGTCCGAATAGTAAAGATGATTCCTTTTCAAATGTGTTGAGGACATCATAATGCATGCATAACGCAGTAGTTAAAGTGTAGTGGGGGGGGGGGGGGACAATGTCTTCAATATTTACACAACATGTTTTACAGTTTGTCTTTCCAATTATTTGATTAATACTTTGCATACCCAATCTATCAAGCTGAATTCGCAGGAGGTGAGAAGTTAGCTTTTAATAATTCATTCTCTTTCAGATAATGCTCTCCAGCTATTTCAAGGAATGATTTATTTTGCCTTGTGAGCCAGTAGTGAAGACATCTGAGGTGCTGGACAGGAGGAAACGTTACACTAACTTGTTGCATGCTCATCCCATTGAGACAGTAGGGATTCTATAGTGCATGGTTTACAGAGATCTTGAATGTGTTGTCGAAGGCATCGCAACCATGACAGCTCCATTTTGAGCCAGTGGAACAGTTTATTAAACTCCGCTCTAAACCCTGCTCCACCCAAGTTGAAGAACCATGACATGTGTTTAGGGGAGAAAGGTTTTCAAGCTTTCTTGTGCCTCTCACATTCCATACCTTGTCTTCTCTACCTTTCTCATATCACCGTATATCTGCAGATCTGCCTCTTCTGCTATATGACACACATTGGCCCTCAGCCATAAAATGCTGTTTAAGGGGCCGGGACAAAGGTTTGTCTATGAGGCACTAGTAAATCCATAGGGTGGCGTGGCTGTGGGTTTACTGTCAGCTATTGTGTGCCAACACAATGCAGAAGTACATCCCTTCCTTTGCGGTATTGTAGTGATTGTATTCTAAACAGCCATTTCGGACCATTTCCATGCGCCGGGGAGATTTCCGCTTTTGACATATTACTTTTCATCTTGTTGATGTCTTGTTTTGTAGTGGGGCTTTTTCACACAGAAGGTCAATGGTTCTTTTGAATAAGGTTGTGGTGTGCGTGTCTAGGGAGGAAATACTACAGAGAGCTAGGATGTAATAGTCTTCCCTGTAATGTAATTAGTTTCTTCTGTCTGTCAGTGAAATAGTAATATTATTGTGCAGACATTTTCAAGACTTATCTCAGTTATGCTTTTCAATAAGCCTGTACCAGTTCAGTTTACAACATTCATGAAATACTGTCACATACATGACCAAATTAATTTACCTAATTTATCTTTATAGAGACTATGTTTAATTTCATAATTAGTTTAACCCTATCAGGCCCTCTCACACAACTGACAACACATCCAAAAACCTAATTGAATTGTAAAATAGGCAACCATTAAGATTTATTTTTTTTGTAATCTATTGTATTGTTCATGGATACCATGGTGTCAAATGTCAACGTGTGACTGATGGGTTGATTGGCGGACTACATTTTTAGCTCGTCAGCAAATTCAAATGCTGCCCCATTGACCTTTGATTTTATCTTCCCACTCTTTCAGTGCAGTCAACAATTTATTTAGTGTGGGTTCCATTTTCATTAATATTAGCCAATGAGATCTCTATCTACACGTATGAACAATGGGTCTACCAGATACTAATCTGATTCTTACAAAGATTCACACAAAGATTTAGCACACGCCTACCCTAGAGGAAGAATGTGGTAATGCTATAAATGCATAGTATTAAGACCTGTGCAGATTATGTGATGTACCTGGTTGAGCATGAGCTTTAACAGAATTTTGGTAGTACTGTATGGACATTTTCCAAGTGCCTTGGACGTTAATCTTAATTAAATATATTTTAGATGCAAAACACGATACCATTTATTGAAATATTTCAGAACACATGGAACGGTTATAGCACACCACCCATGGAGAGGAACCCTAAAGGGATCAGGCTAACTTTGCGGCCTGTGCATCCACGCCATGTCTGAGAACTGGCTGGCCCTGGTAACCCCTGGCAGCATGGCACTGTGACTCAAGCCCCGGTGTGTTGACCTCCATGCGGCAAGAACAAGGCTAGAGAGCCACTGGGATGAGAAATTAAAAATGGAGGCCCTCCCATGAGGCCATTGGGGTATTTGGGGAAGGGGGGAGTCACTAATTAAACACAACTCAATTCCCGTAAGCAAGGACGGAGCAGAATATAGGAGTGTATTTTACGGAACCACCCAACATCTTTTGTAGGTTATGTTCCCACAGAAATGCGTTGTAAAGGAGCCGGAAGGCTATTCCAATCGTTGCCTCGGTAAACTAAATATTTACAAACTGTTCGAATCCGTGGGTGAGGCCATTATCTGCTGAAGTCGCCATGTTGTTGAATCATTAATAATCTGTGTTTCTTAATTTGGCTATGTAATAACAGAGCCGGGCTTACTTAAGCCATGCAGTTTGTTTGGACAATAAACAGAATAGGACTAGAGCAGAGTTTATCCTTTAATCTTGTTTTAACAGGGGCACAATGTCATGACACTGCCGTGCTTCTGAAAAACATAAACATCTATTAAGATTTATGGACAAGAGACCTCTGATTATAATGTAGGAGTAGTAAAAAATTTTTTTTTTAATTATGTTAGCCTTTTCTGACATTTTGTTCCAAAGAACAGTGTGCACGGCGCACATTCTACATTTGTGTGAAAATTATTACCTTCATTTACTTGAAAACAAAGATTCACAAACATTTACATTGAAATGCTGTGTTGTTTTTTTGTTGTCTTGGCATCAATGTCTATGTCTAGGCCATGTAGGTGTCTAGGAAAATCACTTGAGCTTTCCAGTAAAAAGGTGAAAATGCAGGTGCAGAAACGTACTCGTAAAATAGTACGAGAGAGAGGAGAGAGGAATTGAGGCAGCCTATCCAGCATTTCAAATGAGGCAGAGAAGCCTCATGTGGATCAGGACTGAATAAGGAGGGGAGGTGAAAACCATTGTACACCACTCTTCAATTAGAGGAAGCTGGAGTTGCCCCAAAAAAAGCACTGGCCTGATGAAACAGTGATCGCTGTAGCTTGACTAAGAGGCTTCCAGTGTGTGACCTGTTCACGGGCTTGTTTTGGCTGACAGTCACGGCTAGTTGTCTCTCAAAGAGCCCTGTCTGCAGTGTGATTTGAAATGAGTCCTGTTCTCAGTACATACCTATGTACATGCTCATGTACACAGGCGTCTGTGCAGAATCATTTATTGAATGCACACGCACGGACACACACAATTACAGTACACACTCAATTTTTCAGCGAACAGATTACACAAATGTTCGCAGTGACTCAGCGTTCTTTTGTCTTGCAGCACACAACCGCACAACAAATGAAACACATTTCCTACAGGTTACAGGATAGGGTGTGCATTCCAAAAACACTCAACTTTGATACCCACACACGCAGGAACATGCACATGCCCATCCCATACACACATGCATACTGTAAATACACATGTGCAAATAAACACAAAGTCATTTCTCCAGAAATGGCCACCCCACTGCTGAACACACACCCTAAAACATGGATTAATGTGATTCAGGTATCTGTGTGACAGAGGCTATACACTGTATAATGCATCATACACAAACAAAGCCATTTTCAGACAAGTTTCTAAGTTGTTTCTATCCCCAAAGCCAAGTTACAGCAAGTATCCCTTCCCTGGGTGTTGTTTTTGGGGGTAATTGTTAGAGAATTGGAATGGAAAGGCATTACATCAAATTGTACTGTAATTACATACTTACAGAGGAGCAAAAGGAGGCTGCCAACTAATATGGCTAACTTCTACACCAGAGGCGTTGTCAGGAATATTCATTTGACAGTGGCAAGGTGTTAACTAAAACTGTTTGTGTGCATTGCCTTGTGCTGTGAGTGTGACATCAGCTGTGTGCTAAAAGCTCACATTCAGTAGAGTACACCATACGATAAATCCAAAGCATGAAAGACCCTCGCTGATGTGTCAGGCCCTTAACGGTGAAGCCGGGTGCCATTTTCCTGGGAGGACCTGTAAAACACATGCCACCCCCCACCGCTATCCAGTACACCCCCACCTCTCCTCGTCCAATGATAAAGGGCCTCTTTAACTCATGTAATCATTTTAAGATGTGTAAGAAGCACAAAGACTTGCAGTGCATGCTATCTATCGCAATCTATGTTTGTGGCATTCTAATGGTTTCGCAGAGATGACACAGGGCATGTTCAAAAGAAAACGTTCCTCTTACCTTTGAAATATTAAAAGCCCACAAAGCCATTCTGAGCATGTCAACTAGGCGCCGCCCATAAATAAATCGGCCCGGCGACTGCCAAGAATGAAATTGATGGGGGCTGACCAGTAATGCCTTGAATGCAAACACTTTCAGGGAACTGTGACGGTTCTGCAGAACTTCCAGGAAGGGTTCACTGTTCTCTGGTACCAGTGGGAGAGGTGATGGGATATACAGATGTACAAAAGGCATTTGGAGCGATTTTACTCCTTATTCATGTCTCAGAAACACACAATATAATATAATAGAAATTAACCCAATGTCTTAATAATACCAAGGGCACTTAAGGGTTGTGATCACTGGAATATTGGGCTTTTTAGCATGGAATGTACAGGGAAGGAGGGGTGAGGCTTTGTAACACAGCTGGGGTTAATTAATTCCGAGCACCTTGAGATTGTCAGTGGCCGCGCCATCTGTCGGAATTTAGTAATCGCCAACACACAAGAACCCCACTGGTGTATTCAAACAACCGCTGAGTGGCATGACAGCGCTGCCAAATATTTATACTCCATATTCATATTCCGTATAGGTATGTTTAAGTGACTCATTTCTGTGTATGTGTGACTGCACTGGTTGGTGGGGTATCTGACCCCAGTGCTCCGGTTGCTACGCCTCTCAGCCGAAGAATCTGTGGAAGCAAGTAAATGGAATCCAGGCTTTCCTCCCTTCTCCATCCTTGCCTTGTTTTCTCCATCCATCCATCAACCCGCCCACCACAAACACACACACACACACACACACCTCCAAAGCTACGGTCGCCGCCCAGGAATGTTGGTATTGATCGACGTTGTTCCTCTTCCTGATATCAATGAGCGGACGAGACCACGGCTGCTCATTAGCGTAATAAAAAAACAACAACAACAAGAAATCACCGTGCCAAGAAATAGCCACAGGGCCTGCGTGCAGGAGCGCACGTCTGAGTGCACGTGAGCATGTGTCTACTATGCTGCACGTGCGGGACAGATACAGGAAGAGGCTCGGCGAGGTGAAGCGGTGCAGATGGCCTCACGGTCTGCCAGTGAGGTATGGTCCTAAACCCAGCTCTGTCCTGCCACGCCTAATCTCAGCAAAACAACCCTTATCAAAGGCAACACACTGTTGCCAAGAATATACCCCCCCGCTACACCCCTATATGTCGGTGTGAAGCGGAGAAACCCTCACATTTGCCGTCAGACTCAACATGCCCTTATTTAGAGAGTCAGGGGAGGTGTGTGAACCGGACCAGTGGCTGGTGAGATAGTGGAACTGCAGGAGATAGTGGTGGGTATATTGGTTTGAATGTGACCCCACTGGGTTTTCCCATTAGGTCACAGAGAGTTTCCCCAGGGAAAGCCTGTAGATGGAGCTCAGTGATAAGGTGGGGGTCAACGAGGGGGTTAAGGTTAGCATTATACAACCACTCTTTTAGCTTTGTAAAATTGAGAGTTTCCAGACTATTATGAGTCTGAAGTGAAGTGACCAGGCTAAAGTGAGAATTAACTTGAATGTATAGATTTAAAGCTTGCCTACCTCAGTTTACAATCCACGTGTGTTGATACTACACGACCGAAAAATGTAATATTTTGTTAATTAATTACAAATACCATTTATTTTATCCTAAACATTTGTGTATGGACTTACTGGAAATTGAGGTAGGTTACATATACATTTAAGGGCTTTGTTAAAAGTAGATATATTCTTTTATAGCTGCCTAGAGATTGGTGGCTGTGTTCTACCCCCTACATTATCTCTTGAATAAGTTGAGGCGGAGCCAGAACGCATTCCTCCAATACCCATGAGATGGGTTCATCCTGCTCAGCGTGGTGTGTGTTCCACATGTGTATGCAACATTTGGCTCCAAGGTATACAGAGACACCTTGACGCAAAACCACAAACACAGACACACTCCAGACTCACACACAGAAACACACACACACACACACACACACACACTCTGATCTCAACCTTGTTAGATGTATGAGGCCCCCCTAAAAGCTTATAACTTGCCTGCTGAGTGAAAAGATTGAATTCCTCTTATGGATCGAGAGCTCCTTTGTTTCTGTCCATTTATTATACATAAACTTTAGCTGACATCATCTTTTTTCTTGGGCAATGAGGTTTGGGTTCTCTCTGGACAAAGCCGATACTGTATTTCTTCACATATGATTTGCATTGATAGTTGGCATTGATTTATTCAAGCATTTAATGCACTCTGATTTATTCGCATGAGAATGTTTGTCTGTCCCAAAAGACCAGTTGAAACCTGACTTTGGACTTCATCATGAAAGCTTTAAACTGAGTTTATACTAGAAAGTAAATGTCCACTGAGGCTGGTAGAAAATGCATTTTGGCTTACCCTGGGCTATAAATGCTTTCAACATTTATCTTTACAGTTTGTCTCTATTTTAATGATCCTGTGCTTCTTATCGCCAATTTGAAACATTAACTATTATTAAAATAATATTGTTGGATGTTGCAATGCTGATATGTTTGTGAGACATTTTCCCATTACTGTAAATGACAGAGCTACTGTACACTGCCCTGTAATGTCTTGCTCAATGGCCAGGCATATCATGTTTATATATTTAACATTAGGGGCTTAATACATTTTACATGTAAACAGCATGCAAACACTTTGTATAGGCCTAGGTCTATCATTCCCTAGGAAATAATTTTCAAGATTGTAATATTCATAAAATAAATACTTTACTACAGGTATACAGTAAATCTACAGGGGAATAAATAAATGTGGCCATTATAATGCAGCATTATAACATCACAGTCACCAATACATATGTGCAGAGCAGTAGGCTGTAGAAGGTGCTGGAGTTGATAACTCAATAGAATTCTACCATGGAAAAGCCTGAGTCAGAGGGCGGCCGTGCGTTGTCCCGTGTGTCATTCTGGACGGGGTTCCAGGTTCACGGTTATTAGATTACAGCCTATACCTGCTCCTGCCTCACATCTCCCAGATGAAAGTGGTTAGGACGGGCCAATTAGGAAATTACGCTTGATGTTTCTCATCAGGCGCTCAGCTACAACAAAGAGAAAGGGCTTTACGCGAGGCTGGGGGGGGGAGATGCACGGATGTGGACAGTCACGTGCGTGCGTGTGTGTGTGTGTGTGTGTGTGTGTGTGCATGTAAAACATGCACATGACTGTGGTGCCAGGTGCTTATTGAAATAAAGTATATTGTAATTATGCTGCTGGTTCTTATAGAACTTCACCGTCGAGGGCCTCCGTTTTATTCTAACCACAATTACTGTTAAGAAATAAATATGCTCCTTATTGGGGTTAGATGACACTCTCATGTGTCACAGCCTGAGTTGTTGTTTTGCTTGCGGTTGTGTTCACATGGGGATCTCTCCACAGGTATACATTAGAACAAATCGCTTGTGTTTGTGACCGTTTGTGTTCACAAGTGAAACTGCACTGGTCACAATGAATCAAATTGCTCTAGTTCCTTAACACAATTACAACAACGACAATTAACGGAGCAGATACATTTCTATATTATGGGTTTTTTTTGATGGAAACTGAGGCTATAGAATCACATCCCATAAAAGTAGCTGTTCTAATTTAAAGATTTTTTTTGTTTACCGATAGGCGGCAACAATATCCTCTTTTATGTGCTTGTAAAAGCATTAATTCACACAACTCTGCCCTGTTTGTGTAAACATTGGAAACAATAAAATGTTTTGATCTCTTTCTAATAAATTCTGTTTGCCAACACTAGCGTCATATTACTCTGAATCCACAGGTCTTGGAGAATGAGGATTATAAATATATTATTATAACATTCAGTTAAATTGTATTATCTCATTTGTAATATCAATCTAATAATGAATCTGATATTGTAGTTGGCTTTGATAACCCTATATTATAGATCGTGTATAATAAGAGGACTATGACAGTAAGTGCAGTGCAGTCAGATTATTGTGTAATTACAATTAGATTACAATTATCTGATATTGCAGCTGAGGTGTGAGAATTATTTTATTGTACACTTGTTTTACTTTCATTCATTAAAGTGTTCTATGGGCAAGGACATGAGTAGTTTAAATGTATTCAAATGTCCCTTAATTTATACAGGTGACTTAATGTGGCCCTTGACTTAGTCATTTTTGTTTTAATATTTTGCTTATGTGTATTTTTAAATAGGATTGGTCAAACACAATAATATGATGAAATTAGATGTTTGTAT